>VRLP01002605.1:0-83757 GCA_009660295.1 Lophius piscatorius | reverse complement strand
AGCAGAACCTATAACCTTAATTAACATTGCTGGTTTTTGGTAAGGCTTTTATATAGTTATTATTTTATTTTTTATTGATGCTTTTATCTGCTTTTGCTTTGTAGCTCTTTGAGATTTGATCCAAATGTAAAGTGCATTATAAATTAAATGTATTATTATTATTATTATTTATTATTATGGTTGATTGGTACAGGACATGTATGAGAGCAGTATGACAGCGATGATGTGCGCGGAAGGAGAGGCAGATTGGTTCAAGGTGGTGGTGGGACTACATCAGGGACCGGCTCAGAGCCCCTTCTTGTTTTATATGGTGGTAGACAGGCTGACAGACATTTCCCGGATGGTGAGAGAAGACAGCGGTGGGTTGGTGTGACATAAGAACAACAGGACAGAGCAAGATGGAAACAAAAGATCTGCTGCTATTACACTTAAAGGGGACAATCAAAAGAAGAAGAAGAATATGTCGCTCACTTGTTACTTGACAGTATGCACAAAGTCCTCAGCAGTAAGACTGATTAGCTGGAAAGACTTCATATAAGTAGAAACATTAATACAGATACAAGAGGGTTTTCTAATCAATTAAAATGAGGTGACTGAGCAGTTAAAAACAAGTCTCATAAAGCACTAAGTTATCATAATTCCTTGGATATTTTAAAGTGTATAAAACAGAGGGTGACATTATACATAAACGATAAATGTTGTACATTTTTCAACTGTAGTGAAGCAGTAACTGCAAATAGCGGAAAATAAATTCATTTTTTCAAAATAAGAGTATATCTCAGGAAAGTGTTAATTTTGTGACTGTACGTCGCCTTTGAAGTTTTATTTTGAAAGTGAGAAAACGGGTGTTTGAAACGTAGGTTGACACGTAATGACATCATCCAGTCAGCTGTGCCGTCAATCGTCCCTAGCTTAGCCATCTTACAGTAGACTGATAAAAACGGTATTTTGGTGTTTTCGATATGGAAAAGAACGCTACGCGATACAATGTACAACTTTACATTTATGACCTCTCGAGAGGAATGGCCCGCAACCTCAGCCCTATCATGTTAGGTAAGTAAAGACACCAACCGGGCAGCCCGGCCTGGAGGACAAACAAGTTATGACAGCAAATACCCGGCGTTGAGATTAATTCTCTGTAAATAAAATGTTTTATTCTCTATCTTAGATTTTAAATAATCATATTACATAGACAATAATCATATTGGTCTTTGATTAACTCACGAAAGCCTATTTGTATTTTATGTTGTTTTTTTTTAAATGTATTGAAAAGACTAATTCATTACAGTGATGTCACTTCGAATGGTTTCAATGTTATGGAATTCTTGTAAGCCAGAACTCCCTTTTTTTTTTTCTTTCCCACGTTTTTATTGCAGGGAAGCAACTGGATGGCATCTGGTATGAATCTTCTTTCTACTATTTTGACATCTGGCATGCCTGTGATATCTGGCTACTGTCACACTGCAGGGAAAAAAGTGTCACGAATGTAACATTTTGCTCTTATTTGATTTAGACCAGTTTTTTTTAATGACTGCACGAACAATAAAAAACACATAGAATCTTATCTTTCATATGTGGACCTAATTCTGATACATAGCTGATTCCTGCTGATTGGACAGCCGTGTAAACAGACGTGTCTGATCATAACTCATATGGCTTTTATCCAACTGATAAACTTAACATCAACGTCTTGTCAACAAAAATGAAAAAAATTCATATATGGTGGGTCGCAGAAGCGGAAAAAATATGGTTGCAAATATAAGCAATGAGATCCGCAGCTGTCATTACATTACTGCCACTACCTTCACAAGTAATAAATGAATCCCCACATAACGTCTGCATTGATTCTGATCAGAATTTGGAATACCGATGATATTTTCCGCTGTCCATCAGCTTGTTTGGATGAAAGATGGTGTCGTGGTACATGTCTGCTCACACTGATGTCACATTTGGGTCACATCCAAAGATGAGTGTGAACAGTCCAAAGCAAAAAAGAAAATCTGATTTTAAATAAAATCAGGGTGATGTCTCTTTCAACAGCAGTGTGAACGTAACCATAGCTCCATACTTTTAAATTGTTCATTTATTCAGCTGTTGCATTGGTGTATATAGTAACTAAGTATGTTTACCGAAATACAGTACTTGAGTATGCATTTTTCAGGTACTTGCACTTTACTCGAGTACTTAACTGCAATTACTAGTTACTTTTCAGATTCCAATTTCCATACAGTTCATACTCATGTGAAGTGCTTTTTAATATTTGACTCTATTCCTCGACTAATGAAGCGTAACAAACCGTTTATGAAGCATCTTGGGAAGATGCTGATTATATGGAGTGGAGTATATTCACGGTACTCGAGTAAAGGGCATGAATACTTTATCCACCACTGCCAATTACTGTTTTGTTATATGTAATATAATAGATGGTCCTATTATATTTATATACAAGTTAATTTGACCTTTGATCTTATTTTTCAGGCACACAGCTATAGTGGCATACGGCGATGAGTTCTTTTACGGAGGGGAGGGGATCTCCAGCTGCTCACCGGTTGGTCTGAGACAGGAGGACCGATTCATTGCTGTTTCAAAACTGAACAGAAAAAGCCCATATAAGAAATATATGTAAAGTAGAAAAACACACTGTACCTGGGTTGATTGTCATGCATTCACAACGCTATATCTCCAGTATTGTGTGGATGGATATTTTTTCATTGCTTTATTGTAACTGCTATTATTGTGATAATCTTCACTTCACAACCTGAATAACTGCAGTACTATTAACGATACTGTAGTTCAGCTAAAGCCCTCATAGTTCATTTGTTTTAGGTGCAAAGCTGCCGGTTTAAAGTTCTTGCCACAATGTGACATCACTGCTCTAAACGGCTTATAATATTATTTTATGTTATTTTAAATGCTGCAAAGCACATTTAATGTCACCAATCACCTCTAGGACTTGCCAAAACTTACCTCTGGGTAAATTTTCATGCAAATCCGTCAAGTAGTTTTTCCTTAATCTTGCTCACAAACCGACAAACATACAAACAAACAGAGGTGAAAACATAACCTCCTTGGAGGAGTATTAATATCCAGATTGCTGGATATTGATATTTGATTGCCGTCACTGAGATCACATGGTCCAACTATCAGTGTATCGAACAACTAAATCTCAAAAAAATTAGTAAAACCTGCATGGTTTTAGATTTTACACATCTGGCATCGGAATTTTGTGAGTAACAAAGCTCCTTCTCACATCTTCTCTGACAGTAATTAGAGCAACGACACATCGCTGATTTCTCATGTAATGTCTGTAATATGTCTGGCGCCTGTTTTTGTCAGGGTGGGACAATGCTGGGACCTCCAGACACCGTGGTGGAGCTGGGAGAGACGGAGGTATCTGAGGAGATCTTCATGGATTACCTCTCTTCTCTGGGAGAAAGCACATACAGGTTGCGTGGCTTTTTTGAATACCTTCTTCAATCCTCTTTGACGTCACACCAAGCAGTAACAACTGTCAGACATCAGAAGTTGTTAGTGAGTAGTCCTGATGTATGATGATCTCTGATTTTCTGTCCTGCTTCAGAGGTGACCGGTATCGACTGTTTGAGCACAACTGCAACACCTTCACCAATGAGGTGGCTCAGTTCCTGACGGGCCGGACCATCCCCTCCTACATCACCGACCTTCCGTCTGAAGTCCTCTCCACGTGAGTGGAAAACTCACGCATTCCAAATGAGATTTTTTCCCCCTGTTTTGCAGAATCAGTTCCGTTATTATCTCAGAATTCTGAGATAAGTTTTCTTAAAAGAAACTACTCTGTCTGTCAGAATTCATTATGATATCTCAAATAAGAGAGTCTCATTTTAGCTGGATTTCATGCAAGTGAACGTGTCCCTGTTTAGTTTACTCCATTGCCATTGTGGTGTTGCTTTGGGACATTATGAGATATTTCATGACTTTAATGGTGAAATACTATACTGTGTCCCCCACAGTTCCCGGTGGTCTTAATGATATGACGCCGGTTGATTGAAATGGCGACGGGAAGTTTTATTGTCGGAATGATTATTCTAACAAAGAAAGTTTGTTCTCTTTGCCACCTGCGGAGAGTCCTCTCGGCTGGGACTTCATCTTTGAACTTTCCATCACTTCCTCCAAATCTCTCCAGAAATTCTCTTCCAACTCACAACCAACTTGTTGGGCATAAGCGCTGTCAACGTTCATCAACATTCATCAACACGCCTTCCATTTCCATCTTCAAACTCATCACTCTGTCTGACACTCTCTTCACACCCCCACCCCCATTTCTTAACAATTTACTCCATGATAAAACATTTTGTACCCTCATCCAGTGCTTTTAGCCTTGCTGCCTTTCCACCTTGTCTCTTGGACACACAGTATATCTACCTCCTTTTTCTATCCTATCAGCTAGCTCTCTACCTTTTCCTGTTATTGTGCCAACCTTTAAAGGTCCTACTCTCACCCCCACACTGCTGCCTTTCCTCATCTCTCACTTTCTCCTGGCACGTCTCCCCCTCTCAATCTTCTTTTTCTTCCACCAACAGTAGCATAGTTCCCGCCGGCTCCCTGCTGTTTAACATAGCCAGTGGCGGCGGTTGTTAACCCGGGCCCCGACAGATGCAGTTTGGAAATCAGTTTTGTGTTCCACATATTGATATGGCACCGGTTTTATGTCGGACGGCCTTCCTGGCACAACCCTCCCCATTTATCTGGGCTTGGTACAAGCACAGGTAGAGTACTGGCTTGTGACCCCTTTGTGGCTCTGATTTAGTCCAAATTCGATGAAATTTAAGCGACTTGTGGAGATCTAGTTTGTTTGTATCATACTTTACTCAAAAAGTTCATATTTTACTCACTAGGAGGGCTTCTTTTCCGAGAAATGCCGTTTTTCAGACAAAACTTCACATTTAATTTGAGTTTGATCGCGGGGGGATGGAAATGTTGGCAGTTGTTAAAATGCTGTAAAACACGAAAAAAACTTAAATGTACATGTCCAGTGTAAGAAAATGTACCATCCATGTGTTGTGAATATCATATCTCCTGCTTCCTTCACCAGACCGTTTGGACAGATACTACGACCCATCCTGGACTCCATCCACATCGCCCCTCCGGGAGGTAACGTCATCAACGGGGGCCGAAACGCGTAACCTCCGAGAGGAGCCGAGTCGCAGAGCGTTTGCAAGGTCGACCCTACTGTCGTCAGCTGATTAGAAGTGGCAAACGTGTCGTCTTTCTTCATATCTGTGAACGGTTTACTCACTAGTGCTGACGGTTTTTGTAAGCTACCACCGATTGCTGAACAATTCATTCAGAGAATTCCTAGTTTTAACATTATTTCCACCTTACGATCATTTAGGATCATTAATTCTACTTAAGAGAAGCTTGAAATCCACTGCAGCCATTTCAGATGGAATAAAAGCAGACGTCACACATGTTCCTCTTGGAAATACATTTGCATGAGAGACCGCAGTCAGACCGGGAATGTGAAAAAGAATATTTAGGCTTGGGGCACTGCGGCTTAGTTTAACATAATTTATACTTTAACTCTATATACTATACTTAGACCACATTAAAATATTAGAAATAACTAAAAATACCTCTGCACATCAATGCATTCAGTTCAAAATGCTCCATTATGCTTTTTTTCTAAATACGTTTTTCCATTTTTGTAACACTGTGTTGATCAAAGAAGGATTTTTCAGTTTAGTTATTTGTATGACATAGATTCAGTTCTTCTTTTGGTTCGGATCAGATTTCTGTGGTGTCAAATCATCTGCTGCTGACTGAAATAAATTTAAATATTAAATATATAATGGTGTAGGTTAATGGAAAATAAGATTTCTGAATCTTACAGAGTCTTTTATTGTCCATCATATTTAAAGTTTGCACTTGATTTACCGTTTTGTTATTTGATAATCGGTTGTTCATTTTCTATTGGTGATCATTTTAATGTTTGTCAATGTGAACCTGACATGATCCGTCTATTTGATTTGTCTTTTGTGTTTGGATACGGCAGGTGTTCGATGCCGCTCTGAGGTTATATAATCCTAGAAGCGTATGGAGTGCCTGTCTCTGGTAGGACTGAGGGCAGGTCACTAAGGTCAGGTGCTCTGATGGCTGTAACAACAAACCCTGGTTTTTAACCGCAGCGTCAGTTATAGGAATGTATATCATAGAGAGCGAGAAGACTACGGAAGATGATTAGTGCCACATGGTTGCATTCCTTTTTTTAAAAAAAATTCAGACTTTAAACTCAGTATTCTGACTCTATTGTCAGAATTCAGACTTTAAACCCAGAATTCTGACTTAATTCTGACATTACTCTTAGGAATCTGACTTAACTCCGACTTTAACCTCAGATTTCTGACTTTATTCGCAGAATATTGAGTTTATAGCCAGCATTCTGTCTTGCCAGATTATTGCTGGCCCTTTTTTGTCTTTGGGGTGGGAACAGTTTTGATCTCTGGGCATCATGGGGGTCCTCGGGTTAGTCGGGCCTAGGCGCGGCATGAGGACCCTAGCATCAGTATCAGTCTCTGCAATGTTTTCGTTAAGGGACAGTAATCTCGATGAACCGTCGACTTGACGGTAGAAATTGGGTCAGCTAAAGACAACGCGCTGAATTAAGTCAGAATTCTACCAGCATTCGGACTTCAATCTTAAAATATTGATTTTAAACTCAGAATTTTGCGATTCATTCTGACTTTAAACTCAGAGGTCTGAGAATTCACCTGAACAAACGTGTCACCCTATATGGCTTTAATCCTCCTCCGTAGAAGACAGCATTAGTTCAACAGTACTGTAAAACTATTTCCCAGACAACAACAAAAATATGATTTAAGGGTTTTTGGTATTAAATATTCTCTGATATAAAAGTTAACTGGATATGGACATACCAGACTTGGTGCCTCCTGGACTGTGTTACAAGTTCCACAGTGAGATACATTTTGTTAAAACTTTTCTTTTTTTTTGAATACACACATTTCCTTCACAATGCAGGTCACTTGCATTAAAAGGAAAATCTACAATTTTTTTTAAAAGTAGATTTGGCCAAAAACCTGTAAATGTACAGTCAGCGTAAGAACAACCTGCTTGAATCCTTCAAACGGCCAAAAGAGTGTGTTCGATATACAAAAACCCCTGTGTGCCTTCATCCCCCTCTGCTTGGCTGCATTCACACCGCTGTAAAGTTATCACACCGCTGTAAAGTTATCACACCGCTGTAAAGTTATCACACCGCTGTAAAGTTATCACACAGCACAGCTGCTATCTTCCTCTGCAGTCTTAACGCTTTAAATATCCGTGAATCATTTTACTCTATGACAGTCCAGAAATGTGAAAAATTGGAGTCAAGACCACTGAAGTCACAGAAATCGACCATTCAATGCACATCCATCAAACTCAACAGGAAACAGCAGTTAGATCCAGTATTACTCACCCTAAGGTCCAACGTCTATTATTAAGGGTGCGCTGACCCCTAGGGGTATTTTAGGGTACTGCAATGGATAGATGAGATTTATTTACTATAATGTTAGATACAAATGCAAATATTATTTGATTTTAAACAGGTTTTTATATTCAGCATTCCTATTTCATTCAAATACAATTGTTAACTTTGGTGCACTGCAAACAACAAACGTGTTCAGTTTGGATATTTAATGACAGGAGACATCGACAGAAATTCTTGTTCTTGCAGACCAGCTGAAAACAGTGAGAAAAAAGGTGACGAAAAAGAAAAAAAAAACAATTACAGTAATGCCTTTTATTGCATGATAACAAAAATGGGTTTGCAACGAATTAATGAGTGGATTGACAGGATTGCAAACATTTGAAAAGCAGCATGCTAATGCTAATGAATTAAATAGACACAGTTCTGTAATATTTGCATTTCATTCCTTCCAAAAATGTTTTTTAACTGATTAGGGGATTCTTGTTGTTGAAAATACGCTGTAGTCGGCTTCGAGAAACCCCCCACATAACGGTCTCTTTTTAAGATGTGACATGTTTTTATCGTTATCTGATTAGAAGCGACAGACAAAAGAAACACAGAAAAAAAAAACAGGATCTCACAGAGAATTTAAACCAGCATTCACTTTCATTGTGTTATCATGCAATACATTTCACCATTACTTTCTCTATAAGATGCACGCCTATAGAGAAAAAAAACTCCATGTTTTTTCATCCAAAACCATGGAGTATTTGGATGAAAAAAACATTTAAAAACTAGCATTATCCTACTTTTAAATCCATTCCCTAAGTGACAAAATAAGCAGACCACTGAAATGTTTTCCTGCACAAGTCACCATTTATTGCTGAAGTCTGTTGTTGATGGCTGCTACCTGTACTGTGACATAGTGAAAGAAGATAGCCATGGATATTATTCCTTATTTAAGTGATTTAACGCCGGTAGATATGTTTATGCCTATTGTTTGTATCGATTGTGTAAGTGTTTTATTTCTTTTTTTTTGTAATTCTACTTACATAAAAAAGCCAACGACTGCATATATAAGGTGTGTCTCTTTTTCTCAAATTTTACAATTACATTTAGAGTGAAAATGCATTTTGTCCCCAACGCCAAGCAGATTATGTATTATGTTGTATGTTTATTACATCTTATGGAGTCGTCATG
This sequence comes from Lophius piscatorius, assembly GCA_009660295.1. Taxonomy (NCBI): domain Eukaryota; kingdom Metazoa; phylum Chordata; class Actinopteri; order Lophiiformes; family Lophiidae; genus Lophius; species Lophius piscatorius. Next base: position 75,113 of record VRLP01002605.1, on the reverse strand, counting down.
GCGGCTGCTGCCGTTTCCTTATTCACTTTGTATAGAAAAATAACTTAATACCTAATCCTCAACCACATTTACAAAGATAAATATTCTTATGAGGATTATAAAACAATTATATGAACAGAAATATGTAATAAAATTCATATTGAATACACTTTCAATCAAATAAGTCAGGGAAGATATAAACCAAACCTTCATGTAATTAATAAAAACATAAATCATTTAAATTATTAGATGGGTTTTTGCTACTGGTTAAAGACGGAATTAGATATTAAGACCTCACAATCATTAAAAAAGATAAATTTGTATCCGTGCTTACATGTCATGAAAGCAAACTGCATACAAATAAATAATCCTCTTAGACTGTATTTAACAAAAGATGTTTTCCAGTGACTCCTAGACTGAAGTCCTCCACTGCAACAACTCCTTTTTCGATCATAACCTCAGAGTGGTATTTTTTACTGCTCATGTATTTAAAAATACTGATACAACCAGTGACTTGAAATAAGACTCACCAGTTATAAAAATAATAATAATAATATATTTGTGATAATATTAATTCCTACACTTGCTGTGAGATCTACTGCAGTTCATTGATAGTCCACGGTGGGGCGGTGTTGCTCTGTCTGAAACTACTAATGAATCTAGAGATGCTGGTAATATGGTGACATATTACCAGCATCCCCATCCCAAAAAATATTTAACCTTACTTGTAACTTGTAAAATTTAAATTGACTTGGATGACATCATTTTTAAATAAACAAAAAACGTCTTTAAAACATTAATGAAACAAGTAGGAATGATCTTTATGTAATACACCTTTATGTATAATAAAGACAAATACATTTCCGCTTGAAAATATCTCATGTATTCCAACCGATTTTATCCCGTTTGTTCTACACTGAGATGCATATTGTCCGTTTTCCTATTTTTAAATTATTCAATTTGTTTTCATCAGTTAGAGAATTCTTTGACAATTGAATAATAATAATAATAATACATTTAATTTATAACGCGCTTTACATCTGGATCAAATCTCAAAGTGCTAATGAATACATGTTCAAAATATAACTACTTAAATAAGGTAATAACGATACATTTTATGTGTAAAGCGCTTTACTCACAAATACTCCCAAAAGTCAGCCATAAATAACTGATGCTGCAGACAGCTGATCTCAATTTTGTGCATTTTACACGAAGTGAATGATACAAACCTTCTTTGGTAAAAAGGTATTTTGATATTGAAAAATAACAACTTATTAAGCTAAATATGGCTTTAAGAGCCTTTGCTTCAAATGTGGATAAGAAAAAGGTAAATAATGGTGATGAATGGGGACAATCTGATCACTCCCTCAAACAACCTCCATGTTTGGAAATATCTGCAGGCGGTTATGAGGTCGGAGCCTAGACGCCAAACTATGCTAGACTGCTAAAATAACATTAATAAACATTTCAAATGTGAGTCGCGACGCAGAAATTCATATTATAATCTAGTCATTGCACCTAAAAGCAATAGTTCCATGATAGTTTAAAACTCATAAAAGTGACTCATTGAGCATGAAAACTCAACGACGCCACCTGTGGAATTAAACCCCCAGCAGCAAACATGGACGACTGAGAATGGAGAACAACCACTAATCCATAACCTTGAGCTCACAATAAAACATGGGACACATTTTCTCACCCTGGAAGGACGGCGGTGTGATCCAAAAATAACGACAGGGTTTCAATTAAAAAGGGGAAGATGTGCTGAAGGAGGAAAGTAATTGGTGATTAAAAGACTCTTCTAAATTAAAACACTGCTCAAAGAAATTAGGGGAACAATTTAATCACAGGTCAGATCGCTGTGAAGGAATTCTTCTCATTTAATCTAGTTTGTAGCTTCTTGTGTTTGTGTGTCTTTTCACCTCCGCCAAGGGAAGAGGTTATGTTCAAACTTTACCCGCAGGTAGGTTACGGCGTATCCTACAGACGAAGAAATGCTGGTGATGTTAGATGTTTCAGAGCATTTAGCATAAAATAAGATAATAAGCCGTTTAGAATGGTGATGTCACAATGTGGCGAGGCTCTCCATTGAAACTGCGACCATTATTGATGTCCCTGTTCCTATGATGTTCCTTTGGGGTGGAGATGGGTGCTCAGTGGGCTGAACAGAGACGCTGAAGTGGTTGGTTCAGGACACGAGCGGCTACAGAGTATTTGAGATACTCAGAGAGTTTGTTGGAGTTGTCAGTAGATTTAGAGGCTGGCCATAAGAATCCGGATGAAGCCTCCATATTTAAAGTGGGGGCTTGTTTTACAACTTACATTTAATAAAAGGTAAGTCCGATGATAAGATGGTCTCAAATAAAGCACAAGCTCAACGGGAGGTTTTCAGATCAAACATTTTTAAATAGATCATGGTCCTCAACCCCGTGTGAGAGACGTGGAAGAGTAAACCTGATCCCCTGAGGTAATATAGTGCAGAAATGCGGTGTGCATGGGTTGGAGACACGAACACAGCATGAGAGCGTGGACTGAAGTAAATCCAAGGTGGCAGACTGGAAAGCCCAACAAGAGAAGGATCCTTCTGGCGGCGATGGGGAGGAAACTGGCAAATGCCCACTTTCAAAAATGAAAGGCTTCCGTGAACCCCTGCCTCTGCCAGTTAGGTGAGAGAGCTTCAGCTTCACTGACACCAGAACCCAGTCCAAGAAACCAGCCAGCCAACAAAACAGAGAGGTTCCAGTTCTGCAGGAAGGACAGAAAAACCAGTATCAACCGCCACACATGCAAGAAATGTACCTGCTGAAAGATAACAGACAATCACATGTTAACAGACACACACACACACACACACACACACACAGACAGACACACACACACACACACACACGCACACGCACACACAAGCTGCAGCTTGTAAAGTTCCGTGTTAGGAGGGTTAAATATCATTAATGAGCCGAGACAATGCCACTTTTATTATCTATGATTATTTTATGATGTCACATTGCGGGTAAGCATAATTAATTCTAAGCCAGGAATAACGTTTATATCTTGAAGTGCTTTTAACATTTATTGAATCTGTTTGACAAAGTCTGCTAAATCTCCTCCGTACATACTCATACATTCCCTTTCAGCGGAATGCTTTCAGTCATGATGTCAGTGAAGGCATCACTTTATTCAGCGGCTGTAACGCAGACAGACGTGAAGCAGACGTGGTCTGTGGCCTTTGCATCAACGCCCTGAAGAGAGTTGGCGGATAAAAAGAGGCAGACCTAGCCTGTCCTCGTTCCTTCTGTCGGAGGAGCTGAATCAGCTCACTTGGTAGCACAATTATGAGTGTCCATGTGACTTTTGACAACCGTTGACCTTCTCTCCAACCACAAGGGCATTGTCAAGCCGGCTGTGTTGTTAGCGCGGCAGAACCTCAGCGACAAAAGCCTGTGAGTCACGTCGCCCCCCCCTGCTGTGGCGATGAGTCCGGTTTTGACACAAGGGGGTGACTTCGCTTCTCTTCCTACGGGCTCTGATTGAGCTCAGGCACAAACTTTACTTCACTAACACTGCTGATGTCCAAAACGTGGATGCTAGAAGGCTGGTGTACGCCCAAAGAGTTCATGGTGGCCATTACTACGGTGGCCGACAAACTCACTGCAACATATGCACGCTGCAAAAGCCACAACGCATCAAATTAAGGAAAACGATCTGCAAAAGTCAAAACACAACACAATAAGGAAAACAATCTGCAAAGCCACAACGCAACACATCAAGGAAAATGGTCTGCAAAAGCCCCAACGCAACACATTAAAGAAAACGATCTGCAAAAGCCACAACGCAACACATTAAAGAAAACTACCTGCAAAAGCCACGACACAACACATTAAGGAAAACGATCTGCAAAAGCCACAACGCAACACATTAAGGAAAACAACCTGAAAATGCCACAACACAACACATTAAGGAAAACAATCTGCAAAAGCCACAACGCAACACATTAAGGAAAATGATCTGCAAATGCCACAACACAACACATTAAGGAAAATGATCTGCAAAAGCCACAACGCAAGACATTAAGGAAAACGATCTGTAAAAGCCACAATGCAACACATTAAGGAAAACGTTCTGCAAAAGCCGCAACGCAACACATTAAGAAAAGCGATTTGCAAAAGCCACAAGACAACGGAAATGTGTAAATTACGGAAAAGATATACACAAACATTTTATGATGTTTTGATTAACCATGGTGACTTCGCTTAACCTCCGGGGGGGCGTTTTGATTGTTGTGTACACGTTGCCATGGCGACGACTGAAGTCAGGGGATCTATCTTTCACTTTTTGACCGTATGTCTGATTTAGTCCAAATGTAGTTACGAATTGACTCAAGGAGATCAATCCTGCATTTATCAAGTTTTACTTTAAAAGTTCATATTTTACTCATGGGAGGTTTTTTTATAACCCCCCCCCAAAAAAAAACACTTTTCAGTCATAACTTCACATCTAACTAAAGGAGTTCCATAAGGGGGATTAAATGTACAATGCAGGGGATAGGGGGCTTTTCGAGGATATCGCCCTGCTAGTCGTTAAACGCTATAACTTACCTATGACTTTAACAACATCATACCATAAATGTCTAATGATTACTGAGATATCTCGCATCCAAACCGAAATCCAAACATGGCCACATCAGGGGAAGAACTATAAAATTCATCTTTTAGATGAAGTCAGCTCCCGGTGAAAGTTTTGTAAGTCCTTCCAGTAAATTTTGAGATGGCGATCGAAAAAGCTGTTGAAATATCAAAGGTGGTGAATCAAACTGAGAAACTGATCCGCCATGGCTGAACACTTTGGTAAAATCCACCGATCCTTACTTTGAGGGATTCACTGATTCAGTATGGGTCGGTAGTCCTGAAAAGTTTTTCTCTCAGATAAATGGATACTGATACCGCCAGTCGATTTAAGAGCAGCAGTAGCTCCATCAAAAGCGCCTCGTTTCTCTCTGTCTGTCGCTGCGTAGAAAATGAGGAGCACTTTTTGAAGTAGAAAAAGTTCTCTCTTCATGGTTTCCCTTGGAGGAATGAATGCCCATGGCTTCATGTTTCATTTAGCACTGCTATACATAATTAAGGGACTCATGGACCGTGTTGACGGTTACGCCACCACTTGGAGGAGGATATAATTAATGCGCGCGCTGAAAACAGTAATATCGGAGCGTCAGGTTTTTGGGGAAATAAATCTACAATTTGTCACACGCTTTCCTGCAGCTTGGCGTTTTGCGGGATGGCATCCCCTAATCTCATTTTCAAATCCGAATGCTTGCCAAACCCCACGCCCTGCAAAAGCTCCGAAACGACACAGACTTGATTTTCTGATCATTTGGATAAGTGAAACCAAACTCAAGCACAAAAAAAACAACCAAAATACTTAAAGTGGACTCAAATATCCAATGTTGTTCTGTCATAGAATATCGCAGATATTATCTGGTGCAGACACAAAGTTGTCTCCACCTTTAATTGAGTCCGCGCTCATGGGAGTCTTGTTAAATGTTGCGAGCTGAATGGGTAAATGTGATGATTATTCTTGTCCAGTCATGCTTGCTCGGACATGGTTTTCGTCTCAGCTGCAGCTGTCAGTTTGAATGACCGTCCATTTGTCACAGGAGTCTCTTTTAAACATGTGAGAAGATGATATCCTTCTTTCTACCCCTTAACTTTCTGCCTATTTTCCGTCCTCCATCTCCACCACCCAGCTCATCACTCATAACTCCATTCATTGTATATTTTACCTCCTGTTGCTACTTTTGCTCTTTACTACATGCAAACATCTATTCGTGCATTTTCTCACCTGTCTCAACCCTTTTTCTTGGCTAATCATCGCTCCTTTTGTGTTTTATTGAAATCCTTTACTGCCAAGGCGTATTATGCTTGGCTGCACCTTCTCTCTTTCACGGGCCTCCTTTCATTTCGCTCCTCGCCTCCTCCTTCGCCTTTCTTGACCTTGTTCTTTAACCTCTATCCATTTTTCCATCGCCCAATTTGTTTTCTAGTAGTAATGGGCTCAGACCTTGCAGCTATGACAAAGTACTCCATTAAGTTTAAACGATAAGTTTAAAAGAGGCACTCGTGCGGAGTGAAAGTGTATAAGCAATCCGAGTTTCTGCACTCGACTGGTTTTTTTTTTTATAAAAAGATTTTTTAACCTCGTCACGCGGTCAAATGCATGAAAATACAGTCAAAGTCAGAGTTAATTTCCGAGTTATACTTAATGTCTTTCTACTGTTTTCGCCTCATACGGACACAGACTACTTCCTGGAGTTCAATGAAAGAACATTGTCATTGTTTGACATTGAGATGCACAAGAAAGAGTTTACAAGGGGGAAGGTAGTAAAGTTTACGAGGCTTTAACATCCTAGATGGTCTGATACGATGTCAGTCTGCTCCTACATCCTTATATTCGTTTACAGCTCCTGCCATTAACAACCAGCTGGAAACGGGTCCAAACAGGTGGCCATGTCACCTTTTGGAATCACATGGGTCACCAGCTGTTGTGTGCTCCTTGTCCATATCAAGTCAAGGCCGGGATAACTGCCATGACCTTGCATAAATACATAGATGCATAAATAAATATGTGATCTGTCCGCGAGACCTTCTGCCTCATCAGTCAACATTTGCTGCCATTTCTTGGATTGTCCTTGGGCTGTCCCATCTGGACCATGTGTGAGCTGGTGAATTCATGCGTATCTACTAGCATACGGTACGTGTGCGCGGGCGTTTGTCTAATGGCTTATCCCCGCTTACTTTGTTTGAATTCTAAGTTACCTCAGCCTTGATCATAGACCATTACTGATGCATATTTGCTCGACTATTTCCTCAGATTCTCTCAAGGGGTTTGTCAAATAAAGGTCTGCTGTCTGCCTTGAAGAACAGCCAAAACACAGAGCACTGTTACAAAATGATACCATGTAGCTTATATATACTCTAAAGCATTTGAAACACATTTACTTTCATTCTATCCCCGACTGTAATCGCCATCGCCGCTGCAGGTCCTTCATGTTAACGCGATAACTCAGATCTATTGAATGGATCATTTTCAAATTGTATTCCCATATATATATATATATATATATATATATATATACCTTAGCGCGAGGAAGAACTTCATCGATTAGGTCTGTTGTATATTTTTAGCATAGGCCGAGTTTAATCAATTGTATTGCTACTTTATGGTCCTGTTAAACTTCTAATCATGTCCTAAGATGAAAGGAGGAGTAAAACACAGGAGGAGATCTGATTGGAGGACTGCGGTACGTTTCTTTTTGTTTTGCATACCAAAGTTGAGAGATATGGCCCTAGAAGGTCAAGTGTTGGAAGCTAAGAGTATGGTTGGTGAAATGCAAATGATACAGAATCATTATTCATGATGGTTTTCATAAATATGTCAAAGAGATGTCCTTACATGGTTACGATTTGCAATAAATGAGAGGGGAGCTTTGGGGAAAAGTCTGCATAGGTTATAAAATGGATTGTTAAAGGCAGAAACATCAGAAAGGATTTCCATTCCTGCAGACACTGAGGAGACATCTATGTTCAGAAGATTCCAGCTCATTCCAAGCCTACTACAAAAAGTGATACAAAAATCTTTCACTGATTTTGCCCTCAGGCTTTACAATATAAATTTGGCGACTCGATCCTTCTACTTTTCTCAGGAACAGTGGATGTTATGTCTGCACTGTAACGTCTTTCTGTAATGCAACGCACTCTCTATGAGGTAAACATACCAGCTGAGCATTATCTTGCTTTTCTCTGTCCTCTCTCTTTCTGTTTTCTCTCCAAATCATTGGTTGTTTCATTTAAAATTTTAATTTAATCATTATTTACCGGGACTATAATTTTGTGATTAGATTTTTTTTGCCTGGAAATTACCTGCAGTAAATTACTCGTGTTCAAAGTACAAGTTTCATTTTTACCCATCTTACACTCCGATGGTGGTAAGATAGACCAGTTAAATGTGCATAACTCTTTTTAATGGTTCTTAAGGGTTATCCCTGTCAACTAAATTTTTAAACTGATCCTTGGGGCCTACTCTTTTCCTGGCCACTTCGTTATAAACCTTAATAAAGTGCACAGATCATTCACAGGACAGCTACCAATAACAGATGCGGCTAATGTTGTATTTTGCCAACAGGGGCTGGAAAGAGTCTGGGGTATTATCAGAGAGAGCAGGGTAGAATTCCGTATGGAGGTAGTTAGAAGTTAGCAAGTCTCCTCATCACCATCTTAAAAAGTCCTTAGGGTTTTTTTTTACTAAGATTGTCTGGAGCTAAGGATCGTGCCCATTAAAACGGAGAACAGGTCCGATTCTCCTGTACAGGCGTTAAAAGGATCTCACAGGTGAGATTGCCTTACAACACATTTCAGAAAGTCACATCTCCTTAACCATTGTGAGGAAAAGTAATCAATCATTTTTAGTTTTGATGCAAAAAAATCATCACAGATGTTTTGGCGTGACAGCGATTTCCAGGGTACTATCCCCATCAACAAATAAACATAATCTGTTCTAAGAGTTCCACACCCACTGAGAATAAGAGTTACTTTCTTCTGAGAATATAGACCCACACTTACTTTGGTCATTTAGGTACCTAATGGCTGATAACAAAGCCCGGTACACCATAGTCCTGCAGTATAATACTGGTGTTGTATTGATGCATTGTGGTTTGTGGTGAAGAGAAAGCTGGGCCGTTAGGCAAAAATCTCACTTCACCAGTTGATCAATCTTCCAGTCTTCACCTTCAGTCAGGAGCTACGGGTAGTAACAGAAAGAAGGAGTTATTATCTACTGAAATAAACTTCCTTAGTAGTGTGGCAGGGCTCAGCCTCAGTGGGTAAGGAGCTTAGACATCTGGAGGGAGCTAAGAGCAGAGCCACTGCTCCTTCATGCTGAAAGGAGCCGGTTCAGGTGGTTTGATCATCTGATTGAATGTCTCCAGGCCACGTCTATTTGGAGGTTTTCTGGGAACGTCAAACCGGCAGGAGGGTGAACTCATTAGAGGGATGACATCTTCTCTGGCCAGGGAATGCCCTAAGATCCCTCGGGTCAGCTGTAAAGTGTTTTGCTGGGGAGTTGTTGATCTGGAAAACCTATTTTGGCGTACTGGCACTGTGACTCAAACCCAAACAAACATAAGAAAATGGATAGATGAAGTAGTAGTAGTAGAAGTGCAAGAACAATATGTCGTTCTTGCACTTCTACTACTACTACTTCATCTATCCATTTTCTTATGTTTGTTTGGATCAAACAAACAAGATAAAAGATAAGATGACATTTCAAAGAGAAAGGTCTATGACCGATAAATTATTTACAATCCTAAACTTCTTCTTGTGCCTGTTCCCTTTAGGGGTCACCAAAGTGGATAATCTGTTTCTTACTCCTTGTATCCCGACCGTTCCGCCTGCCTCCCTTTTATTCACACACACATGTATTCTGTCCTGCTGCGACCGACCTTCATTCCTCTTCCCTCCAGCGCATACCTCAACCTCTCCAGGTTTTCCTTCACCTGCTCTCACTACAGATCACAATGTCATCCACCAACATCGTAGTCCATGGAGACTCCTGCTTGACCTCATCTGTTAGCCTGTCCATCACCATTGCAAACAAGAAGGGGCTATGAGGCAATCCTTGATGCGGTCCCACCTCCACCTTGAACCGATTGGTCCCTCCTACAGCACACCTCAACGCTGCATGCTGCTCCCGCTCATATCCTGTACCACTCTAACATACTTCTCTGTCACTCCTGTCTTCCTCATGCAATCAAACAATTACAATCAAACATCTCATCTGTAGGGATCTTTCTTGGCATGTTACCAGACTGCTGCTCAAAAGTCATCAACCTCTTTTCTTAACATAGCTTCCACTACTCTTTCCCAGATCTTCATCATGTGCCTCATCAGCTTTAAGCCCCTGTAGCTGCAACGGCTCTGAACATCCACCCTTCTTCTTGAAAATTTGGTACCAGTACACTTTTCCTCCATTCCTCAGGCGTCCTCTCACTCGCCCAGATAGTGGTAAACAAGTTGAATGCCAGAGGTGGTTGTTGTTGTTAACCTGGACCCCGACTGATCCGGTTTGAAAATCAGTTTCAGGTTCCGCATATTGATTTCCTCACGCGACCCTCCCATTTACCTGGGCTTCAGGCACCTTTGTGGCTGAATTTTTTTTTGGTTAGTTTGGGATTATTTGGTTAGTTTAGCATGGCGTCGCAGTAGCTTATTATTGAACAGACAATAACTGAAAACACGCACACACATGAAAAGTAACTCTTTGTCGTCACATCAAGACAGTTTCAGTATGATGGCATAGTAGAGACTCTTCTGATTCTGATGTAGCTTTCCTAAATAAGACTACGCCTTGAAGCTTTAAGTTTTCCTGTAGCAGCCATTCTGGTTTAGAAAATGTTTCTAACATTCTCCACAAAGCACCCAAAGGAAACTGAGATGCAGCAGCTTTGGGGAGAATTTCAGATGAAAACAAAAGCGTGTGCACGTTTTTGTTTTATTTAAATCCACTGTAAGCCACAACGGTCTCCTTTAATGTTTATGTCTTAGAGGGAACATTGATATGGGCTTAATACAACAGACATCATTGGTGCTTTTTCTCAAATATAATGGAAAATTCTGCTTGTACTGACTATGGCAGTCCCTCCAGACACTTCTGCTGCTAAAGCCAGACATCAACTTCTGGAACGTTTTTTTCTCACAAAAATTCAAGTTACAAAACAAAATTGTCACAGAGAGGTAGAGTTTATATACTCAGTTTATGGTTATCTCAAATAACTCGAATTATAAATGTCAAAAAGTAGCAGCAGCTCTGTGAACTTTCAACAAACTTTTCTAAAGTTACTTAAGTGCATAAAATATTTTATAAATAGTGTAAAACATATTAAAAAAAGCTGCATATTGGAAATCATTCAACACAAAATAGCGTTTGCGCTGGACCTAGCTACGCATTTCCCAATATATGGATGGCTACCTGCAAACAGACACATGACTAGTTCCAAATATGTAACACTCAAACGTAAACTTCTCTTCACATTAACATTGTTCTGACATTCCTACAGTACTAACAAAACACATTAACTCAGTTTTTATATACGACATACCTGAAAAAGGGGAAAAATAATCACGATAAAGATGAAGTTGGGCTAAGAAATAGCGCTATTCCTCCTGGGTATTTGGGCAAGACATAAACAATCGATCTTAGATTAGTGGATTCAACCAAATCCATCTCATGCTAGCAGATCCAAATTTATGAATCAATCTCTGAATGTCAGATTCAGACCAATTAACAGATCTCAGAAACACTTATCACCTTTTTAACATTTTAACAAATTTGAGTCAACTTTGACAAATGTTATTTATCGATAATATTTTTAACCTCATCATAGATGATGAGGTTGATATGATATTTGTACAAATATACTATATTTTTTCAAGTTACAAAAAATATCTAAAATAATTCTGTTTTTAATTGACAATATCATCAAAATTGTTTTTTAAATGACTCTTGGTAAATGGCTGGACTGATTTAGCTGTTTCTTTCTTCTGCCATAATAAAGCAGTACGGTAGACTGTTGGTCCTCATATCTGTTCCTGCAGTCAGGAGCAGCTATTCCTCAGAAAACACGTCTTCCACTTTCTACTACTTACTAATAATTTTTTTATTCATTGTTTTAAAACAATTTTCTCCTCCATAATCCTCCCGGGCTCTGTAACATCTCTTCTAAGCCTAATTAAAGACAAAGTTCATTAGAGTGACTGGATAAACGCTGATATCTGACAACAGAGGAGCAGGGAGAAGCGCTGGCGCTCTTCATTGACAAGTCGTCTATCGCAGTGCATTCTGGGATTTGTAGTATCTGTGGTGTTTATGCTGTATACCAGTGGGCCAATTACTATAAAAATGATATATTGTCTTGCGGGGGCAGATATGATTGTTGTGTGGGCCTGATATGGCCCGCGAGCCTCGACACATGTGCTCTTCTTGTTTCCAGGTTTTTTGTGTATAGCAACCCCAGAGCCCCACTGAGCCCCGGTCGTGCTTTGGTGTTCAAAAGGTGTTCTTTTCAACATATGTTTCATTCTTCCACCTACAGACATATCACTAATCCATGCACCCAAAAACTAACAGTTTTGTTTCATCACTGTTCAGACCAGCATCCAAAAATGATTTATTTTTTCGTCTGCAGTGGTGAACCTCTTGGAGTTGAGGTAGGGAACTCTGGTGTAAAATATTGAGACCCTTCTGCTAAAGTAAGTCTATGAGGTTTGGCACAGAGTTTAATCGGGGTATCTAAACGGTTCTTGAAATGATTTCGGGAAAAGGTCAGTAGTACATTTCCTGGTCCATCTTCAAGGCAGGTTTTATACTATAGTAGTTCATATTTTGCTCACTAAAGGGAGCTTTGTATGGAAAACACAGTTTTTCAGGCATAACTTCTCAACCGTTGGTCTGATTTAGTCCAAATTTCGGGGAACATGAATAGACTCAAGGATAACTATCTTGTATTTATTATATTTGACTCTAATAGTTCATATTTTACTCAATAGGGGGAGTATTTTCCCAAAGAAAACCTTTTTTTTGGACACAACTTTACGTTTAATTTCAAGTTCAATCGGGGGGATTACTTATAATAATAATAATACTAATAATACATTTAATTTATACAACGCCGGGGATGGCAGGCTTTTCTGGGATATACCCTTACTGTTGGGGACGACAGCATAGCCCTAGTTTGGGTCTTGCACCTGGGAAATGGTATAACTTTATCATCAGGCTGGGACAGCAGTTAACACAAATCACCAGGTCAGCAGAGAACAGAGGGAAGAACTGCTCCAAAGCTGGTTCCATCAAGGAACCAGCTTCTGAATTTCTGATGAACTACAGCAGGTGCTTTGATGATCCGAGGCTCCAACGAGCAGAACACTTTAGAGAGAGAAGACGGACAAATGGACTTGTGATAAATCACAAGGAGGACCAGTTACCAGACATGGTGACATTAGCAGACAACTATAAGAAAAAAGTTCAATCCGTTCCGATGGCAGCAAAAGAGATGCCGGAGACGACAAAAAGTACCAACAGGAAATCAAAGTAAAAGTAACAGACAAGCATTTTAACCTTTGGAGGCAAATAATGCAAGGAGTAATGTCATTGTAAAAAAGTAATGTTAAACAACTTCTCCCCCACCGTTAGATAATCTATTGTATAGTTTTTTATGGTTTGAATTTCTTTAACGAGATCTAACAGTACTTTTTCTGGTTATAATGCAAAATCTACACAATATAGAGAGTCTTAACTGCAAGTCACAGTAAAGCCCACCGTCATTTATCTGAGAATATCTTTGGAAAGAAATGTCAAAAAAGACTAGACCAGAAATGATGAATGCATCTTGATATCCGCCGTCGTGACACAGAGGATAAATCATGTGTCCAGACATTTCTCTTCACTTTCCACACTTTCAGTTTGGAATTATATATATATATATATATACATATCTACTGTGCAAAATAATATATAACATTAAGGAGTAAGTGGTTCGTTCCACTATGAACCATAGCTCAGCCCTATGTAAATGATTCAACATCCACGTCTATTCGGGTTCTATTAGATGAAGGGCGCACACTTTAGATCCATGATTCATTTCTCAATAATTCATAATGCAATCTCTTAATCATTCATTGGTATGTTTGGGCTTAACATGACTAAAATTAATCAGACTGTCGTCTACTATTCCCTTCAAGCATCCATCTTCACGTACGGACCAGTGTTTTGTCCTTGGACTGTCATTCATCTGCTTCCACTTTCTCTCAGTTCTCTGACCCATTAACAACTACATTTAATTGCATATGAGTAAATGTAATGGTTTTTAATTTAGGAGGAAGAGGGAAAACGGTCTAATGATGCGGCTGGATCGCGGCGCACGGATGGGGCGGGCCGGGTCATAGAAGAAAATCTTTCCGATTAATAGTGGATGGAGTGCAGAAACTTAACTTCATCATTGATTTCAATCTCCCCACATTCAGAGAGGATCTAATGCTGATTAAAGAACGATAAATATTCTATACCTCCAGCTTCTCAAGCGTGAGGAGCTGCCGCTTGTAACCTCTCGGTCTGGAGCATCATTTTTATATATCTGATAAGGAAATGATGAAAATGATAATTGAGTCAGTTCTTTTTTCTTTTTTTTTTTTATCTCAAGAAGACTTTTCTCACATTATGGTGCTGGAACAAACAGATATTATCAGATTAAATCAAGGTTTGTTTAGAGGTGATTAGGCCCCGCAACAAGTAGTTAGAGAAGATCAGAGGAAATGAATCAATAAGATTTACTGAAGTTTAATCAATAATCACAATAATCATTAGTTACAATCATAATACCAACCGAAAACCCCACATCCATGGTTCCAGTCTGGCTGGGGGTCCCCTTTATTTTTAAACTAGTCCCAGGCTTTTGTCCCTGACAGCAAGGGTATATCCCCGAAAAGCTCCCCAATCCCCAGAGAAAAGTGGCCCATGATATTTACAAGACAGATCTCCTCGATTCATGTGCAACCAGTTTTGGTCTTGATCGGACCAACAGTTGAGAAATTATGGGCAAAACTTTTTCAGATAGAGCTCCCCCTTGTGTCGGAATATACAACCTTTTCCAAAATCAACCCAGTTCTTCCTCGCACTGAGGTCTATAGGGGTATAACATTTGAAAATGATTCATAAAATAGTTTTTGAGTTATCGCATTAATAAGACCAATCTGCGGCGGATGCGGCAGACAACTCCTTAATATCCTCGACTTATTGGCGACAAAAAAAGTTACGGAAAGCTTAAACCATTGTTTTTAAAAAACAAATTTGCCAGCATGGGAATGTTTGTATATGTAATATTTACTATTGTCCATCTTAGTGCCGTTTGTGATATTAGCTAATTCGCTTGAAACAAAGTGAGGATGTCGGGGTCCTAATTAAAATTGATCCCAAACTTAGAACCTTGCTCACCACAGAAACCCAGGACTCCTGTCTCCAGTCGCAAAGAAATACCGGCAGTTGGACAGTCACTGCAGTTTTCCAAAATATTCAATGCAAACATAAAAAAGAAAGGGCATAAAAGTGCTCGATTTGTCGTTAAGTTTCTCGGGATGGATAAAAAAAAAAAAAAGCAGGAGGGTCTGGAGAAACTTTAGGTGATTTTCTCAGACGTGACCACAAGAAATAGAGCTTACAGGGCGCCGAAGGAGAAGAGGAGGATGTCCAAAAGAAGCAGACCTGAGAGCATCATAGCCTAGAACACTGCTTTCATTATTCAACACTTTTTAAACTTTATCAATATACTGCGACTCTTGTTCCTGTCGATCGCTTCTCCACGATCATTCAACCATCTGTCCACCTGTTTCTGTTGCTTATCGCAGCGTCACAGGGGGGCCGGAGCTCATCCCAGCTGACGTCGTCCAAGAGGAAGGGCACACCTGGACGAGTCGCCAGTTCATCACGGGTCACGTGTTTTTGGCCTCTCTGCATGTGCCGTACATGCCGAGAGTCCTCAGGTGCACCAGAACAACAACCACTGTTTCATACATTCCTTGACATCCATCCATAATCTTTACCAGCTTACCTTCTTCTTTATTGGCTCCAGTTCCCCAATACTGGGGAACTGGAGCCAATACCAGCTGACATTGGGTTAGAGTCGGTGTACACACTGAACGAGTCGGCAGTTCATCACAGCGCCGACAAAGAGACACTGACATCCAATAAATGTATTATTATTATTATTCACGCTCCCATTCATTCCTACGGTGTATATTTAGAGTTTGTGAGTCACCTGGCGCTTCAGGACGGCTGAGAAGCACCAGTGTTGATATTCAAACCTGCATGTGTCACATTTGTATGATTTATAGCTGCACCAGCTTTATTTTATTCAATTTTTTTTTTTTAGTGCTGTGACCTTTCAAAAAGTTACTGCTGACGAACCTGCATCAGAGTGAGTATGCAGGGCGCCGAGGAGAAGTCTGTCTGAGTTTGTCTGCTGCTGCTGTCAAGTTTTGTTGTTTTAATTGGAGGCAAACTGAGCTCTACCCAAACACACACACACACACACACACACACACACACACAGCTTCTCATATTCATCCAGGTCATGCTATTCCATGTGGTGTTGAATCCAAAGCAGCTGGACGTCTGTTTCTGGTTTGAGGACGTCTCACCTCTCATCCAAGAGGCAGAACACTGAAGAAGACGAGGTGAAATGAAATCCTTTACATAAACATGAGTCACGCGCATCCATATAGTGGAGATAGAGGTTACGCCGCAATGCACCAGTGGAACAGCCATCGTAGACTCTAGGGCCCGGGGATTGAACCACCCGACCTTCCAATAAGTAGAAATAAGTGTAGGCCATTACTGTAAAAGTATTATTCTGTATGAATAACAGATTTTACTGGTATGAAATATTTAAAACCAACTTCAACCATTGAGCAACAGCTTTCTATAATTTCGACCGACAGAACATATAAAAAAATACGGTATATATTTGGGAAATAATGTTGATTTCTCTGTTAAAAGTCTAAAATTTATTTAATTTATTTGAAATTAAATAATAATTCCTTAATGTAATTAAGTATGTAACCATTAAAAGGTGTACATTATATGTGTGATTATGGTTCTTTACGGTAATGTTTTATACAGGGTAAATATATTTTTTACGCCAGAATTCTGCCGACCACAGCTGCCGGGATTTTACCGTAAACTTGTGCTTGTACTTGATCTTTTAATCTCTGGAATCTGAGGCCGTTTTGGCACCCTAAGCCTTTATAAACGACATTAAATACTGTTAAACTTGCAAATCTTTGGTATCATTTTTGCACCTCAATGACCTGGCAGTTATTTCTTCACTTTAAAATCCTGAATTAATCTACTAAAACCCTAAAATATGAAGTGGAAATCTTAAAGTGAGGGATTATACAGATACAATATAATTATCTGTGGCTTCCATTCCTCTTTTTGAGCAACTGCCTTCAGACACTCTTTAAATACAACGCTTATTAAAAAAAACTAAACGACACAGAAGTATTTGAGATAATTATTAGGGACAATTTGAGGAGAATGAATGACCTACTATTGATTATATCAGGGCAGTAAACTACATAAGAACTATGTTTTTTTTCTGGTATTAGTTTTCATTGGTCATTTTTATATATATATTTTTTAAAGGACAGATGCTGACAAAAATGGAAGATTCATCTCGACGATGCATTTTGTTGGATAAATTTGACCAGACAAAGAACAAAGGAAGTCAAAAGTATTTTATTTTTGTGTGTTAACGAGACGTCTGCATCAGCCGGAAAAATAATGTTCCCCTTAATTTAGTCGAAAACCAATTTATTTTCTCCTTGAGGGCGAGTGGAAATATTCAGAATTTGACGACCTCAGCAAAGTCGTCGGACTGAGAACGGGTCCACTCAGCTAGATTAATAGACGATCTCTGGGAGCGTGCAGAGCCGCGGCAGATCGCTCAATAACGCTGATCCAAACGTGATAAAACATGTATCTCACTTGTTAATGTAGGCCATCAGTTGTTGTTTTTTGGATACCATGCCTTTATTTGTTCTGCAGATTGTTTAGCTGTTTACTACAAAATAGCATGTGTGGCTCCTCTGCAGGAGATGTGCTCATTATTGGTGAGAGGGAGCGTTAAAGCTTCAGACCAAGCAGATTAATGGAGGTAATTGAGTTGAAAAATTGCAGCCCCTGCATTGGTGAGGGCCTGCAGCGGTGCAGAGATAAGTTCATCCTCGACTAATTATTTCTGTGGCGTTTAGTAGCTCTTGGGAGGAATGTGTGTTTGCTTAAATTAAGAGAGCGTAGCGAGACAAAGACAAACAGAATATTTATTATAGAGAACACACACCTGGGATATCTAGGTATATCCCCGAAAATTCCCCGATCCCATAAAAAAAACAGGGTTTTTTTGTAAAGAAAGCTCCCCCTTGTGAGTAAAACAGGAACTTTTAGAGTAAAATATGATAGATCCCCTTGAGTCAATTCATATTCACAATAATAATCGCCCACAGTGAGTGAAATTTGAAATACTAGAGTCAAATGTAATATTTATCTAAGATAGATCTCAAAGACTTCATTTATTTGCACTAAGTTCGGACTAAATCAAAGCAAAGGTTGAGAAATTGTGGGCCTAAAACTTGAAGTTAAAGTTCATCGTTCTGTCGTAAATATAAAACCGAGCTTTCCCAAGATCACTCCACTTCTTCCTCGCACTAAGGTCTATGCGGGTATAAAATTTGTAAATGGTGCGTGACCAAAGTTTCGAGTTATGTCTGGAAAACACTGTTTTTCGTAAAAAGCTGAGCGACATTTAAACTATTAGAGTAAAAATATGATATTTACAAGATAGATCTCCTCAAGTCGACCGTCAAATATTTCTACAGTTCAGGAAAGAGGGAGGTGGAGTTTATAGTTTTGCCACCTGATGTTTCATCAGATTCGAAAAAGGGACCAGTGAGGAAGATGAGGAAGATGAGCTGTATGCAGAGGGCAATTCCACTGGTGGCTCTAGATGTCGAGGTAATGATAAGAGGATAGAGCAAAATGTTATGTGTAAGATCTATTATTGCACGTATCGACAATAATACATGATGTGGAGTCTGTTGACAGACAGAGGGTCTTCAAAGTCTCCGCTTTGTGATGTCACATCCTGTCACAAGTTCACCATCACGTGATATGCTTTAAAGTGTCTTTTTACCTTTGTTCCAGTGAATGATACTGATGAAGGGCAAAATCGGCACAAAAGTTAGTCAAGTTTTTAAATATTCTATATCTTGTTGAAAACATTGACATAATTATGCCATGGGTTGATTTTTTACATTTTACAAACACTTTCAGCTGAAAGAACACACAAAAAAGTTATGACAATTAGATTTAAGGAGACACCCCCTAAGTTTTACGTACTGGACCTTTAAACACTAAATGGGCCGTGTGTCTCAGCAGGTACAGAGTGTAAACTGTAAAATAAAAGAGGCACTTTGAAAAAACAACAACATTGAATTGTCTTATTCTAGCTTAGATACAGTAAGAAATAGCGAATAATTGACTTTCCAAAATGACATTGATATGTGTTCACCCATTTAATGGTTAAGTTCCAAAAACATTGATTTACTGGTACAAAAAAAAGAATAAAAAAGAAAGACGTCATCCGACAATACAGCCGCTGCTTGAGGCTTTTTTAGCAGAATTAATGCAAAAGTCACGAGTAGACAGAAATTCCCCGTGGACAAAATAAAAGTCATGAATTGCACAACATTAACGCCACAAAACGCTTTTTTGGCCCGTTGGGCGGAGTTGAAAAAATTATTTGGGTGAATAAATGTAAAGCGGCCAATGTGGAAATTCACCAGGTTTTTACACATCTGTGGGACATTGATGAAGAAATAGAAGACAAACGTTTTGTAGATTTTTGCTCAGCAACAGACAGCAGGTATTTGTACGATAGTTATTATCATTAAAAAAACGGTGAGTTCTTCCGTAGACCTTGAACAAAACCACATGCAGACAGGATCAGGATAACGGTTGGTCTAACTTTTACGTTACACTAAAACTAAAAAAAGAAGACCCCAAAGACGGAAGGTGAAGTAAATATATATATATATATATATATATATACTCTTTAAGGTTACCATCACCTGGATGGATGAGTAACTACTCAGACCTAAATAGAATAACTTTTTTAACACTCGGAACACACACATTTTCCAGCACTTTTGTGCTGCAGTAGCTCAACGACAGAATCGCGATAAATCCTCTCTGCTACCAGGCCGATAAAAGTCGTGATTTATTGGGTCGAGGGTCTCTCTTGTACCAAGTGGGCCAAACAGTGAGAAATCCTACTCACACAAAGTCCTCTCCTCACTTCCGAGGCTACTCCTAACAAAATAGCATACAGCCACATTCCTGGCCTCCCTAACTCAAGTTGTCATTTTAAGTGCGCGTACCAGAGACGGATCATTCTGCGTCTCCTCATTTACTATCTGCCCGTTAAGGAGAAAGGACTTAGGCCATAGTGGAGCACTTATACCAGGGGCTTAAATCTCCCCAGACTGGGCTTAAGCAGTCACCACTGCATTGACCTCGACCTCCATGTTTCCATCACATCCCTCCCTTCCACCTGGCTCCTCAGCAGCCGCAGGACTTTCATAGCTGTGTGGTTTTCTCTCAGAGAGATCCTGCAATTCAAACAAAAACTGACCTATTCCAGATCAGAGGAAGAATCCCTTTTAGATTCCAGCTCTGCCAGGTCATGGACCCGTCCATGATTCTGGGATTTCTGTTTCACCTGGATACTCATTTTCCAGTGAGTCCGTCAACTGTTCAGCTACTGCAGAGAACGACCTTCATCCCAGGTCAACCTCATTAAAGGTCACATACCTCCGAACATAGGTAGACGCAATGAAGCAGGAACTTGGCATCTCCACTGTTCCTTTATGAATTATGGTCTGTTTAGCCCCAGTGTCTCGAACTATGCTGACAGGCACGTAAATACTTTCTGCTGAGTCAGAACTCAAACCGTGACAGATGAAACCTCACTAACCACCAAGGTCATCTCTGGACTCTTTGTCTAATGACACCAGTCCCGCTCCTGCAAATTTAGTCTTTGATTTTTCTTAGGGCCCACTTTGCAACAGAAATTGCTCCTAGGTTTTGTCACAGGACTGGAGGGTCGTAAGAGACCAAAGGACTGAGGCTGACTGGATGGACAACCTCCACCACAGGAGGGCGCCATGCCCATTATCCACACACCTCCTGTGGTTTTTTTCCTCCAAATTTTGTCCTCATAGTGTCCTCTCCTGCCGACAAATCCACCACCATATCTACCACCATGGGCCACCTCATAGCCCTCAGCTATATCCGCTGCACGCCATGAGCCAGTCACATCCGGTTCACGGCCGTTAACCTCCGCCTCCTTTCTGACACTTATTTCAAACTGCTTCGGTAACAACAGATTCTGTTCGTTGTTTAGAATCAAAAGCATGACAGGAATAAATCCAGCGATCAAATGTTACCTCTTGTTTCCGCCACCGCGTGTGTTAAGGTCATTGTTATTGTTTCATGTGTTGTATTCATGATGTTGTTTATGGTTTTCATCTTAGTCACATGACCGCATCACCCGGACGTTAAGCAACAAATTTAACCTATGTGTACTAGTTTGTGTATTATATGTTGGCGTTGCATCACTTTTAAATGTCCTCTGGAAACACTTCTGCTGTGTTGTGGTTTTGGAAGCGTGTTTTTCTTAATGTGTTTTGTTGTGGCTCTGGCAGTCCGTTTAAAAAACATTGTGTTGTGATGTGGCATTTTTTCATTGTGTTGTGGCTTTTGCAAAGCGTTCTTTCTTGTTGTATTGTTTTGTGGCTTTAGCAGCAGGCTTTTCTTAACGTGTATTTTGGCTTTCGAAGCAAATTCTTTAATGTGTTGTGGCTTTTGCAGTGTGTTTTTTTCTTAATGTATTGTTTGGGGTTTTTGCGGCGTGTCTAAATGTGTTTTTACTTTTAGAATGTATTTTTTCAATGTGTGGTACCTTTGGCAGCCCGTTTTTTTATTTGCAGTGCTATTTAAAAAAAATTGTATTGTGTTGTGGCTTTTGCAGTGCAATTTTTCAACGTGTCTTTTGCAGTGCGTTGTTCTTATTGTATTGTGTTGTGACTTTTGCACCATGTATTTAAAAAAATTGTTTTGTTCTGGCTTTTGCAGTGCATTTTTCTTGATGTATTGTGTTGTGGCTTTCGCAGTGCAGTTTTTTAATATGTTGTGGCTTTGACATATACATTTGGATACTGTCTGTATCCGTATGTACTGTATGTGTGTACAGTGTTGTTTTTTTATGTTGTAGCTATGATGTGTGCTGCTGCTTTTCTCAATCAGGTCAACATTGTTTAAAAAATCCTTCATCTCATGGGTTATTCTCCTGCTTAAATAAAGATTAAATTAAATTTAAGTCAGAGGGATGTCCTTTTGACCGCCACCATTCTTCATTAGTAGTGCTGAGGAAAAGATTCAGGCAGATCATGAGATGATTGGTAAGGTATTTCAGCGGTAAAACTATAGCCACGCTTGTTTAGTTTAAAAGTACAGAGTCATGGAGGTCACCTGGAACTCATCTACTGCCGAGGTAAAAGGTGGAAACCCGAGTGAGGTGTGTCCGTGTTTTAGCTTCCTGCAAACCTCCCAGCTGGAGAGTCGAGCAACAACAGACAGCAGTGCAGTGAGAATGAGAGGGATGGCAATGAAAGAGCAAACGCAGCAAGATTTAATGGAGAAATTAAAGTGAAAGTATGGGAAGAGATGTTAGCGGGTGACTCTGATTAGTAGAAGCTGATTTTAGGTCTGATCAGAGACAGAGTGAGCGGCCTGCAGTTGGATTACTGATTAGTTTCCTGACTGGGAATGAGGTACTTTCAGAGAGGTGATTTAGACCACACACACCCCGACACACACACACACACATGCACACACTACATTTAATTCATAAAAGACTCCCACAAACACGTACAACATTGAGACAGTGTAATTAAACATGTGTTAAATCACTATGAATTATCCTTGATCCCAAAGTTTAGTACATTCTGTGCAGTTGGTCTCATCCCATCTGTCCGTCAGGCTTTACACACGCACACAGACACAGACACACACACACACACACACACACACACACACACACACAAAGCCTAGCTTTATTATAGCTGGATTTTGCGTTTCTAGTTTTTTTGCTCCTTCTTAAATTCATCAAGTGTATGTTCATCTCAATCTGCGTAACGGGCCCCGGACTTTATCCCTTTGTTTTAAAAGGGCTAATAAAATGTGAGCTGATCCAGAGAAAATGTTTACCTGCAACCTGAGTACATGACGTACATAAGACAGATCCTGAGCAAACCTTCCACACGTTTCTTGCAGAAAATCTTTGTGCGACATCACTTTCCTGCGTTAAGGGTGCCGATAATTCTGTGGCCGATCGACCGATGGTTTGCCATGTCCGGAATCATCTCGGTGCAGAGTCCCAGAAACACTTTTGCCTGTATTACAGCAACTCTGGCACACCGGCAATACGACGTTTGTATTCCACACTCGTATTTTTAATAATTACAACATCCTGTTTCAGAAGACGAAAAATAGCCCCCATTTTGTTTGTTTAACAAAAATCAAAAAAATCTAATCACCAATCATTTGTTTTCATTTTTCAATATTCTTAAATAAAAAACGAAACACCACAGAATTTACAGGTCATTCCCATCGACACTGCTATCAAGAGTCAATGGATGCATCGGTGTTTTTCACCTACAGTCGTAGAATCCCGGCTTACGTCTACCAGCCTGATCAGAATGGCCACAGTGTCAAGTCAAATCGCCCAGATTCCCAACACTTTGTACAACCTTCCATGTCCTAAAATTGAAATATCTCTTTTTTTCAGTTTATTATGCCCTGCTGGTGATCACCCAGACAGATCAAGTTTCCATTTTTGGCACCATTGGGAGAGTTGTAGTACATAAGTTGAGAGCTGAGTGTCACCTGAAGTTATCACATATGTCTTGCCGGGCAAATATTAAATGGATTGTACTTATACAGCGCTTTTCCAGTCTGCTCGACCGCTCAAAGTTCTTCAGAACACCAGTCAGCACTCTCCCCTTCACGCAAACATTCATACATTGATGATAGAGGCTGCCATGCACGGCGCCACCTGCTCATCAGGAGCGTTAATCATTAGCGCCATCATTCACACACCAATGGAACAGCCATTGGGAGAATCTTGGGGTTCAGTATTTTGCTCAAGGACGCTTTGACATGTTGACTGCAGTGGCCGGGAAAACAAACGCTCCACCTCCTCAGCCCACATTGGCCACAGAGGAGGAAACCAGAGAGGTGTTTCTAATCTCCCAACTCCAGCCATGCTTCCAGTTTGGCTGCTTTTGTTTCCCTGTATTACGCCCGTTCCACCCAGTTGCATGTGTGTGGACTGAGTTCAGCGCTCCATCCCTCCATCAGCTCATCATTCTACAGTCTAACCACAATACATTCATCATCAGAACCTTGTTTCAGTGACAGCGGTGGATCAAAGTTCCATCCACCGTATCAACGCTTCAACCATTGTCTCTGTCCGCTCCCTTCCTGCTGAATCCACGTTAAACAAACTCCTCTTTTCTCCATCCTTTCCTCCTTCCTCTGTGTTTATGTCACACCACAAAGTCATGACAATCTCCTGAGAAGGAGATCTACAGAGAGCAGTTAAAGTTTGGAGCCACGTCTCTCCTCCAGAAGCAGCATTGGTGACACAAACTGGTAGATTTCCCACCAGACTAGAAGAGGAAGAACGGAGAGCGGGTTAAGAAAGAGACAGAGTGTTCTCCCTCTGGAGGACTGCAGTTTAATTGAGTTTATGAAGCAGTAGCTGGAGCCACTGATGGAGGTCATCCATCTAATAGCACCAATGATGTCTGCGGAACTCCTCTTTTCTCACGGCGCATCTTTCACCTGTTTCTTATTCCCTGGTTTCTCTATTTGTCTTCTATTAATCTCACTCTCTGTCCGGCCTCTCTGCCTTTTGGCGTCCTGACATTCTCACATTCTCTGTAAAACGGTGTGGCCGCAGTAATCCAATCCATCTCAACGTTCACAGTCTGACCCGTTGCCTGCTGGGGGGTACAAGGGAAGAAGAATAGGGAATGCTGAGGGGGACCCAATAATTTATTCTTATAATATGGTACTCCTATTTTGTTAATGTATTATATTAATCAACTCGGATATCATTTTATATTTAGGTTTGTTGTCTTAAATAAGTTTTTTACAGAGAAACACTGTAGAGAATCTGTGATCATTAAAGTGACTAATGACCTCTTACCTGCAAATACTTATGGAATACGGCTTTCTCTCCTTTTATTCCTATTCTTTCTTTTTCTCTTTTAATCCTTCTTTTCCTTCTTCTTTTCAACCTTTATTCCTCGTTCCCTTCTCTTCTAATTTCAGCTCGTCTGGATTACTTTAATTCTTTGTATTCAGGGTGAAGCCAAAGAGAACTGTCATGTCTCCTGTTGGTTCAGAATGCAGTAGGTTTTATCAAACACTAGAAGACTGGACCACATCAGCCCTGCTTTAGCCTCTCTTCACTGGTTACCAGTTAGTTTTAGAATTGAAATTTAAGCTCTTACTGGTTACTTTTAATCTCTTCATGAATTATCTCTCAGCTACATCCCCGAGCTGCTCCGCCCACATGAGTCTGGGTTCAGTCTCAGATCTTCAGACGGTGCACTCCCGGCTGTTACTGAGTCCCACCTCAGGACTAGAGATATGGCGTCTTTTTTAGTCAGGGACTATCAGGTCTGGAACTCCCTGCCTGAAAAAATGAGGCTGCAGGATAAGTACTATCCTTTAAAACACTTCTTAAAACACACCTTTTCATTAAAACCTTTCAGTAATCTAAACTTGCAGTCTGCTTGCCGGATGGTCTCTTTTGGTATTTAAATATTATTTATGATTATTCATTTGTTGGGGAGTTTTAATTCCTAGTTTTTTATCTTGTAAGTCACTTTGTACCTTTTTTTGAAAGTTATATACAAACAAGTTCATTATTATTGTCATTATTATTATCATCAATGCTACTATTAGTACAGATACCACTACTACTAATAATACATTATGACAACATAAGCTTTATCTCATTTCCCAGTCTTATTACACAGTAATAACATAAGTGCACTGCCCTGCAATTATTTCATATTGCGTAATTAGCTTTACCCTTTTTTCCAGTGTTATTACGCGGTAATAACACTACCACACTGCACTGCAGTTAATAGATTTTCAAATAATCAAATAGATGCTTGCCACTTTGCCACAGTGCCTGCTAAAGACAAAGTTTTACTCCCTTACAGTAAGTAGTAAGTGCCCAGTAAGAGTTTGATTGATAATCCACATTTACTAAATGATTATAATCCAGGCCAAAATCTTAAATGTCAGCCTATATTTATGATCACATGGGTGCATAAACAGAAGCACTTAAACCTATTTCATCTTGTTACACTCCTTTGTGTTGAGTGCTGGTTGCAGGCAGAAAAGGGACCTGATTGATGGATCCGGCGCTGGCTGAGCCTGCAGAGCTGCACATTTGCATCAGTTTGTGGGGCTTTCATGGTGAGAGAGAATTTATTGATCGAAGTGCATGAAAGACAGAGATGGGCGTCGCTGTAATGTAGCGAGATGTGGAAGAGGGGAAAATGATATGTTAATGAGTGCATATGAATAAAAGAGCAGAGTGAATATGGGTGGGAATATGGTGGAACAAACCCATGTTAGTGTGCATCAGAGTGCGTCTGTCTACCCACGTGCTGATGGAATGACATTTATTCTTATTTCCCTGTAGATATTCAGTGTCATACTGTCCCCGCTTTGATTATAATCCACACTCTGAATGCCTCAGTAGGTTATCTCTAACATTTAGCATTTCCAGTCCTATTGAGATTCTTTGTGTGATCTGTAGCTCGTTTCCTAACTAGAACTACGCTGTCGTCCCCCGACAGCAAGAGGATGTCAGCGAAAAGTCCTCTTTAGGCTGTGTTGTGCAAACAAATCCCTCTGATAGAACTCCTTAAATGTAATGTTATATCCAAAGTATGGGTTTTTGTAAAATGGCTCCACCTAGTGAGTGAAATATGAACTATAGAGTTAATACGATATATGCGAGACAAATCTCCTCCAGTTGATTCATATGCACCAAAACTGGAATAAATTGGACCGATGATTGAGAATTAAGGGCCCGAAAACGTTGGGATAAAGCTCTGCCTTGTGTCGGACATATACGACCAACCTTTCCCAAAATAAATCCAGTTCTTCCTCGCACTACTATCTATGTGGGTATGAGGTTTGAAAATGATCCATGAAATTCAACCATTGATCCAACTTGGTCCTCATTTGATTCATAAACTCGAAGAGATCTATCTTGCTTATCTCATATTTTATCCATATTTAAATCTAATAGTTTATATTTTACTAACTTTGGGGATGTGTTTGGGGTAAAATACTGTGTAAATAAGTTACACATTGAAGTTTTCGGGGATATACCGTTGCTGCTGGGGACGACGGCGTAGGTCTAGTTTCCTCAGGCAGCCTCCTAGAGCGTTAAGGCCCCGATGGCAAAGACTTAGGCCCTTTTATTTTTTGCTTCTAATACTTTAGAAACTACCGTTTTGTTTCATTCAAGCTCCTTTGCAGCTCTTTGATTCTCATGTCGCCTCATGAGTTGCATAATCTTTAAATAGTGTTTTGCATTTTTCCTTGTTTTTGTACTAATACCAGAAACGGTGTGGTGGTTATTACTGATTTCTCACAAGAAGAGTTTAGGTTCGGGACCCTCCCAAACCCCCCAGTCCCTGCACAGGTTATTCATTTGTTTTTTCATTCGCTGACGTTATCACAATTCGCCAGTTCCTCATAAAACCAGTAACCGTTCATGCTCTCATTCACACATGGGAAATTTAGAGTCACCAGTTCACATGTGCTGCATGTTTTCTGATTGTGGAAAGAAGCTGGAGAACTGGAACAGAATCCACGCAAACACCGGAACAACATGGAAAACTCCCTGCACAGGCTGATGGATTATAAAAGATGAATGCATGATAGTTTTTGACATAAATTTGCTGATACGTAAGGTTTTGACGATTTTCTTTTTCCTACAAATCCAATATAATCGAGTCTCTTTCTGACGTTACAAGAAACCACCTGTGCCAACTGGGTGGAAGTTAAAGCCCGTTAAACTGGTATTTGGCGCTCCATGCCCATCAAACCACTAGACTCAGCACTTCTTCAGATCTCAGTGGCCCCATTTCCTGCAGCAAACTCCCCGTTCAATCACTCTATTAGCCAGATTAACCTACCCGCTCACTCTGTCTGTCTCTCTCCTGCACCGCCATTAAATCTGTCCTTTAGTCCTTTGTGTCTCTCTGCCAGCCTCTCTCTCTCTTTCAGTTTCCACAGCTTATATTACATTCCAGGAGTTCTGTGGCAAACAAACGTCTCTCGCCCTTCTCCCCCCCCCCCCATGCAGCTGGAAATACCATTGCCCTTTTCTCTCACATTTCTTTTGTCCTGCCATTCTTTACCCGGTATTGTTGTAGCTCAGTTTCGTTCTCGCCATCATTGTCTTTTTGACAGTATTTCTTCAGAGAGAGGATATTTCCTCCCATTTTTACTCCGTCTCTCACGCTCCTCCGGCTTTTTGGTGTTTTTTTCTTCTTCATTCATTTGATTCCCTGTCCTGTCATTATCGACTGACATGAGAGGCTTTGTGTGGTCATTCCTGTCTTATCTGGTTCCGTCAGGTCCCAGTAAAAATCCATTCATCGCTACCATGCACAAAAGTGGGCTGGTGAAATGCCAGTGCTTCCTCCACATTGTAATAAGAGGATTATCTTTCGGCTGGACTATATGGTACCAAATTTGCCTTGAGTCCCTTTCCCATCTGGGGCATTTCATCCCCATGAGATCCTCCATCACGGAAATTTTTCAAATAAATTTAAAGCTTTGGACCCAGGTTATGTGATTTATTTTGACCAATGGGCGCCAGCACAACCAGCAGTAAACACAATATTTTGTCAACGATAAAAGTTACAAGTTAGTTGACCCACTGACTTAATTCACGTTAATGCACCAATATATTGCACTATCCACATCAGTGGTACTAGCTAACAGCAAAAAAATAATAATTTGCACACAGACTCTACATAGAGCTACATAGCTCCCCCCAGTGTCAGAAATATATGACCAGTCTCGCCCAAAATCAACCCAGTTCTTCCTCTCATTAAGGTCTATGTGGGGACAAAATTTGAAAATGATCCATGCCATAAATTTCGGAGGTATTGCGTTGACACAACGGATTTGCGGACACGATGACGATTCCATAACATCCCTGACTTTTTTGGGGATATAATGATCTCCTCAGGAGAGATGGTTCTGAGTGGAACTGGACTTGTTTGTGGAGGTGTCAGAGAGGAGGATGCTGAGGGAACTCCTCACCCCCCTGCATGCCACACTGGAATCCCATCAGAGCCCCTTCAGTGGTAGAATGAGACCAAAGAAGACCACCAGAGAACATTACAGGAAGTCTTTCCGACCAACCACCATTAAACTGTATACTGTAACTCCTCCCCCTTCTCTTGGATGGAAAGCTGACAAACCGGACACTAGCATCAATACAACAATGATACAATAGAATGTGCAATATTACATCTATTAGATCTATTACTTCCAATATAATGAGCAATATCACAAAATCATTGTCTTTTTTCAGGCATTATATTACAGTGAATATAGTTAATTGTTATGTACAATATTATTCTTCAGTATGATTGTCATCCACAACATTACATTTACTGGGCTACTATTTGCAAAGACGACCTCACTGCATTTTATGTGCAATATTACTTCCATTACTTGACAATATAATTGTTATTATGTGCAATGATAGTACACGCATTATTATCTTGTTACTCATAGGTAATGGTTTATATTTACTTTTATTCATACGTCTATTATCATCATGTGCAATATTACTTATATTACTTTACTTAACAATATTATTGTCATGTGCAATAGTACGTTCATTATCATACTGTATATATCTATATAAATGCATATATATACATATATATATAAATACATATTTATTTTCTTAACTCACTTATTTCATTTTTGTAACTGTAATTTTGAGCAATCCCTGGAACAAGATTTCCCTTCAGGATAAATAAGGTTTTTAGAAAAATGAATGACATTTTTTTGTAATGTCGTCGGATGAAGTCACTAAAAGGTTTTGCTATGCAGCTGGAATGCAGAGTTCTTCATTTTGTATTTGCGTGGCGACTGAATAAACAATAGTAATACAATATTCCAGAATCCTCTGACCTGAATAAGAACATACTACACTGGTGCTGAGCCTCAGGATAGCCGCCATGGGAGGAAGGGAGAGAGAGAGAGAGAGAGAGAGAGAGAGAGAGAGAGTAAAATTATTGTCGACATGGTTTGTGGCTTTTGGCTTTTTCCTCTCTGTGATGAATTTGGTCCAAACCCTTGAGACACACAAATGAACTGTGACATCTCTGACAGCTGGAGATGATGCCCACTGCCCTGGCTGCACACACACACACACACACACACACACACACACACACACACACACACACAGACGGGCTGACAGACAGACAGGCAGACATCTTAAAGTCTTATTATTATTAGCCACAATAATATCTTGGCCTGCATAATTACAACAAAATCCTCCAGTATAGTTTATATCTAGACGTTTGGTGGCCAAACTGTTTTTTCATAATTGTTGTGGTCTAGAGACGACGCTGAGTTAAAACATGCAGAATGATTGAGTCTATCTTTGAAGCTTCTGCGACTAACAGTAGGAAGCCGTATGATTATTAAAAATGCTAAGATGAAATAAAAGAGCGTCTCCATTCTGTCTCTGTTCTCAGGGTAGCTGTGCCGCCAGTGACGGGTGGTGTTTTACCTCTCGGGCCGGCCTGCTGTCTACTGCCTCTTTGTGCTTCTGTAGGAGTTGGAGTGGATTTTTCATTGTTAGTGCACAGATATAATGTCATTTCGCTCCATGTTACATGAAAACAACAGTTTTCTACATCGTTCAGATGTGGTGCGTGTCTCCTGTCTTTTCCAGATTACTATTTTTTTGCAAGTTCTAAATACCTAATTTGCTTTCTTCCGCCATGTACATAAAACACATTTAATCCTGACACGCTATAAAAACAACACAGTACATCTCTCCTCTCTGTGAATATCGTTTCTCTAAGTGATAAATATTCATTTCTTCTCCTGCAGTAACTGTATTTCCTCTCGTACCAATTGCAATTTAACAGATTTAAGCAGTTGTTTTATTCTTTTAGATTGACCTTCAGTTTTTTTTCTACACTAGTATATTTGTCAGCAGAGAGGTCTTTCAACAGGAGGCACAAACAGCTTCATGTGCTGACGGTCCGGATGACATCACACACTTCCGGGCCCTGAACACACACTGCCAGCTCCTTCATAGCCCACAGGATACAATACAATTCCAGATTATGTCGGAACATATTAAGTCACAGCAAGCCTCTTTGGGAGATCCTGACTCCAGGCTGTGTATGACAAAGACATAAGTCTAGTGGCGTAGACAGTGGAGAGAAAACGGAGCAGATTTTTCCTTAATCCAGGTGAGGATGAGGAAATTTCTGGCCCTCTTTCTGGTCCAAACATTCTAAATAATTCTTCTTTTCATTCCCCCCCCCACTCATTCAACACAAAATGCTACCTTTAATGACTATTGCAGACCTTCAATTATTCAACCTCTATTTGCAGCATCTTACATCTTTTACCGATTGGCGAGGCAGAGGGATGGAGATGGGAAGGATGTGCAGCAGGTTAGGTTGATTAAGTCTAGAAATGGAAATGTATTAACAAGTGAGGAGAGTGTGAGGGCAAGGTAGATCGAGAACTATGGAGACCTGGGGAGTGAAGAAGATGACAGCGAGAGATGGGTGGTGAACGAATTGTAAATCAGGAAGTTCAAAGAGTCAGTAAGGATGAAGTGAGAGCAGCTTTAAAGAGGATGAAGAATGGAAAGACGGTTGGTCCTGATGACATACCAGTGGAGGTATGGAAGTGTCTAGAAGAGAGAGCAGTGGACTCTTAAAGTAGATTGTTCAACACTATCTTAGAGAGTGAGAGGATGCCTGAGGAATGCAGGCAAAGTGTACTAGCGCTGATTGTCAAGAACAAAGGTGATGTTCAGAGCTACAGCAGCTACAGGGATATAAAGCTGATGAGCCACATAATGAAGATCTGGGAAAGAGTAGTGGAAGCTAGTTAAAGAGAAGTGGTTCCAATTTATGAGCAGCAGTATGGTTTCATGCCAAGAAAGACCACTACCAGTGCAATATTTGGACAGGATTAGAAAGGAGGACATCAGGGGGACCGCCCAGGCTAGACATCTTGGAGACAAAGTCAGAGAGGCCAGACTGAGATGGTTTGGACCCGTGAAGAGGAGAGATAGTGGATCTACTGGTAGAAGGATGATGGAGATGGAGCTGCCAGGTGGGAGAAGCAGGGGGAAGACCAAAGAGGAGGTTTCTGGATTTGGTGAGAGAGGACATGCAGTAGGTTGGTATGACAGAGGAGAATGAAGAGTACAGTGCAAGGTGGAAACAGATGGTCTGCTGTGGCGACCCCCTAAAGGGAACAGCTGAAAGGAGAAAAAGATGATAAGCTCTATCACTCTTAAGAGCATAAAAAATTTAAAATCAGATGTGCAAAAATTCAAAAGACTTACTTGCAGTGCTGAATTCTACGTAAGAGAGAGACTCACACCATTACCCACCAGAAAAGCCCAAGAAGACTCATCTGAGTAAGACAGTGTTTAAATGCTGTTCTGTGGAGAGATGAAAGCTTTGGTTGTTCTTGGTACTTCTGGAAGAGGAAGAATGAAGCACATGCTGGAAAACTAAAAGAAAAAAGGAAACCATATCTATGGTAAAGCATAGCAGGCGGCTTTTCTCCCTCTAGGATTGGAAGCCTTCAGCATTAAGAAGGTACAATCGTTTCCAAAATTTCTCACCATCTGTCAGGAAGCTGAAGCTTGGGCGTCATTGAACGTTCCAAAAGGACAATAATCTCAGCAGACTTCAAATTCCGTCGAGGCTTGGTTTCAGAATAGTCCTGGAACATTCTAGACTCTCGAACTGTCACAGTCGCTTGACTTAAACTCCATAGAAAACATTAGATGGGATTTGAAGCAGGTGGTTTAAACTTGTTAACTCAGGATTATTACAGAACAGGAGGTCTTTGCTGGTGAGAAATGGACTAATATTCCTCAGGAATGCTGCCAGAATCTGGCGTCTGACATCACATTTGTAGCAGGTCGTAGCAGCAGAAGCATCTGTACGAAGTGTTAGAGACGTATGTCATCAAGCTATTTAATAATTTAGAGATTTTGGTAAGTATAAGAGTATAACTTGTGAGAGTACTGCTTTGCTTTAAATAAAAAAAACCCCCAGTAATATCTGTTGTATTGAGCTATTTAAACTTGTTCTTGTGATATATGCTCATTGAAAACGTGAATAATACGATATAGTACCAATACAAATACAATTATTCAATTTTGGATTTGTGAATTTCTGTGTTTCCTGGTTGTTTAACTTGTCTATGAACATAAAAACCTATAATGTGAGTCTACAGATGTGGGAACTCTCCAAATGGACATATGGAAGTTGGAGGCAGATCTTCTAGGCTACAGCTTGTTGGAGGTAAGATATTGAATTCACCAGCACTGCCATGAATGTTGTGGTCAGATTTTAGTGTAAGAATTAAACCTTAAATAATGATGTAGCTGGCTATTGGGTAAAATGTCATAATTTACCTCAATGATGAACCTACGAGAGGTTTTTGACAAGTAATCAGCAAGTCTGCTCTAGATGCATTTCAGATGAAGGTGTAGCATGTGTCAATGCTTTTTTTTCCTAATCTGTTACCTTTAATTTTATATCTTCATCGGTCAGGCAAAGACACGAAGAGAAACATTTTTCCTTTTTCTGGAATATTTTCTTGTGCCACAATTGGTGTTAAATGTCTTGAAAACGTCCAAATACTTCCAGAGGTTTCACACAGAATATGGCGAGTATGTGTGTTGTAAAAAATTACGTCTTTTAGAGACATTATTCATTTAAAGGCAGAGAACTTTTTTTTTTTTTTTAAATTTTAGTTGCAGAGAGATACTGTCATGCAGTCCCATCCATCTTCCTCCACGTCGGTATTCTCTGTACAGGATGAATTACATTCACGTCAATGAGCAGCCTGCAGTCTTGTGGGTGCACAGGAACCATCTACAAAGTGCAAAATGGAGCACAGAAAGCAGAAAAAGAAAATGGTTGAATGTGTAGCTCGTGTGCAAAAGCTCGTATGAGGTGCAGCCATCAGTACAACAGTGGACTACTGTTGGTTATACAGCAGCGATGGTTTAGGGAAACTAAGTCTATGCTGTCGTCCCCGAAGGCATATCCCTGAAAAAGCCCCGAATTCCCTTTGCTGTACAAGCAATCACCCTGATTAAAATCCTCAAAATAAATGTGAAGTTTTGTCAGAGAAGAAGTGTTTTTTTTTAAATAATAAGCTCCCCCTAGTGAGTAAACTATGAACTATTAGAGTAAAAGAATATGTATAGAAGATAGATATCATGTAGTCGAGTCTTACTCACCAAGTTTGGACTAAATCAGACCGATGGTTCAGAAGTTAAATCCGAAAAACTATCTTTTTCGTGAATAGCTCCCCCTAGTGAGTAATAAATGAACTATAAGATTAGTTGCACCAGATTTGGACTAAATCGGACCAATGGATGAGAAATTATGGCCTGAAAACTTTTGGAGATAAAGGTTCCCCTAGTGTCGAATACATGCAACTAACCTTTCCCAAAATCAATCTATCAATCAATCAATCCAGTTCTTCCTCACACTAAGGTCTATGTGCGTAGAAAATTTGAAAATGATGCGCAAAATAGTTTTTGAGTTATCGCAACATCAAAGAAATCCAAACACAAAAGATGTTGACTGGATTTACCTTTCGTCAAAGCGTGTAAATCAACACTTGTAAATTTATATTTATAATATTGAACTTTGACCTAACATGTATATTTGTAATGTGCAATCGAGGCATTTACAACAGTTAGAAAATTATTTTTATATTTGCAGGATTAAAAAGAATGAGCACACACGTCTATGATTAACAAACTAACGTTAAGATTCTAGAAAGAATTATCCAAACGGGACACATGGGCCAACATTGTATGAGTGTTTATAGACATTTCAGTCAGTCAGTCAAAACATTTTTATATAGCATTTTGTATGCAAGAAAACTCTGTTCCTTAATCCCTAGAAAAAAAAAAGAAATCTCTAGAGAGATTTGTCTTGAGTTACAGAGTGACATCAAATTGCCCCGTCTGCTTTTATATCTATAAAAAGCCCTTATATTTAAGCTGAGTAGTCGACTTATCTCACATCAGACGAGTGGTACAGCATACATGTATACACAAATAGTACAGAGCAATCCAAGGCAGCCTATCGCTGCCTGTTACAAATTATCATGAAACAATGCAACAATGTTTTTTTTGTTTTTTTTCCAGTTTTTTTTTCAGATGCAAAATCTGTACAAAAAAAAATCTTTCCTCTCGTCTTTCAGATAATGTGTCGGCAAAGCACTTGGATACAACGCAATATTCTTTTTCACATTAAATACACGAGTGCAGACGGCGTAACTCAAAAGATCACGAGCTTCAAACCTTTTGACATCCTCTGGTGGGAAAGGAAAGTGACCCGGGGGAGGGGGAAGGGGGGCGGACGGGAGTTTAAAATCTGGAAGCACTTTCCATCGGTCAGTTGAACTTTTTTGTCCATTAATCCTTGAAAAAACACAGTACAAAAAAACAAACTGACAGAAAACAAAGGAACAATCCAACCACACATCATAATCTATATATTGCTAGGGATCATGGAGGTCAAGTATGTCTACCAGGTCGCATTCAGATAACCTGCGGTACAATACTTGCATTGTTTCTTTTATAGAGATAAAGTTTTACGAACAACAGTCAGTTAGCTCTGACATGAGCGAGTGATGCGGTAGTAAGTCACTAATCGGGAGAGGTTGAGTAAAAGCACTCTAAGCTGATGAGCTCCAACAGTCTCACCAGTTAGGCGTACTCACTTTCTCCCGATTCAAGGCTTTTGGTCCTGTTCTGGACCACAAACGTGTGGAACGGAAGATATCATTAGCGTTAGCATCTCTGCGACTCTTCTGTCTCGTTTCGTGTCTATGTCCAAGTATTTACAGCGTCTAAAAGAGTTCTCAGTTCTATCCATTCAGCTTTATCAAAGCTTTTTCATGAAGTCTTCAGTCTGTCGAAGTCCATCCAGCGTGGAAGAAAAGAAGTCCTAAATCCAAGATGTCGGCCAAACGAGGACTTCAACAGTAAAATGTTTCCCCGGCACATCAACGTGATTGAGTCTTGTGATTGTGGCATCTCTGATGCAGATGTCCAACTGACCAACCCTCACTAGCCAATCCTAGTGAGGCATGGACGTACGAGTTGCTGGTTGCCGGTCCTCAGGCTCTGTTTGTGTTGAAGAACTTAGATGGAGCCGGTGTTTCTGCCGTGGTCGACCTGTTTGTTAAGTCAGCCAGTGTTGTAGAACGAATGATTCCTGTTTGTCGCGGAACAAAAACCACATCGGCAGTTTGTGGGTTTACATGGAAACTTTTCTCCTTTCAGAGGGAAATCATTCCGAAAGAATATTCCTCTATTGACTGTTTACAAGAGCGGGGATCTAATGGAAAATGGTGTTTACATGCGCTCAAAGACCAATAGATGACGAGTTTCATCAGAGGATGGGTTCTGTCATGTGATGGGGGCTGTTTTTGTTGTTACTGGAGACACAAGGGAGGGAGGAAAGGTTTTTCACAACAAAGCCTTGTCGGTACCTCTGAGTCGTTTTACTCTGACTAACGTTACACCATTACAACGTTATCAAACACGAAGTTATAAGCGAGGCTGTGTTTTGTGGTAAACTCACCAGAAATGTAGCGTTAACATTAATGTCATCTAACTTCACGTGAAAAGGCAGAAACTCGTCATCACGCACTTTTATTCTGAAAATCCAGACCTACTGACGGTCAGAGACTTTCAATGATGGTCTTCCTATTCATTAATTACTTCATTCACGCTCAAGAAAAAGTGAATTCTGTTGTCCCGATCCACTCGATTGTCGTGGGATATATGCATACGCATACGTTGCAGATTAAAGAACGTACGTCTTGAAAGTTTTCAAGCACTTTCTCACAGCGTCGGTCAGTCATGGCTCCTGCAATTTTTCATGAACGTGTTTGTAGAGTTCTTTATTTCTCACTACCCCAGTTTATTTGTTGAGGGTTTTTATTCAAATCTATATGGCATCGTACGCGTGAGTAGCAGCGCTGGGCAGGGGGGATTATTCCGGAACACCGTTTACGTGCGGCGATTGCTTTCTCAATATCTTTCGGAAAGCTCTTAGACTTTAATGAAATTTCATTCCTTCTTTCAAAGGAATGAAATCTCATTCGGTCATTGATTAGGCTTCTTTTCCGACTCTATTCGGCATTAGGCTGTCCATGTAAACCCACTTACTATGATGACATAGAAACTTGTGTGACCCAGAGTGAAGAAGACCTTCAGCTCCCACCACAGAGGACCTCTGAGAGCCGGTCATATGGTCATTTATCTCATCTGTGAGATAAAACTCTGCACCACAGAAAACCAAACAGCTATGATCTTATCAGCGATGACCATGTAGCCCCATTTCCCTTTTCCATCTCATCTCCTCCACTTCCTCCCAAGCCCTCTGCTCTGGTAGCACCCGCATGCACCCTCATTAGCATCCTGCCATAAGTTTGGAGATAGACGGACAGGCAGTGAGATGGAGATCGGGTGAGGACGGTTGAGTGCTTATTGCTTTACTGATGCTTATTGCTTGTTTACTCTGCTGTCATTCCTCGTTTGCTCTCTGCCTCTAATGCATTCCGAGCGATTAAGGACAGACCCCACAGAATATTTTGGTCGGGCTGTTGGAGGCCAGAAAACTTTTCGTATGAAGTGACCCACTTTAAGAGCGGCTTCTCGCGGGAATTTAAGTCCAAGAGACAGGGAAACCACGGAAGAGAAAACCCGCTGTAATGCGGTACATTGCAATGAGAGCAGAAGCACAAATGTGTTTCATGCACAGATCCCCTCGGCATTCATGATCCCCCATTCTCTGCTGAGCCCCTCTTACAAAATCCTTGCCAGGAGCTCCGAGCGCTGCTCCAACAGCTTTTCCCGACAGGTTTCTCACATCCTGTGGAGGTTAAATGGAGAACCGACAACAAACGATCCTTTATATTGCTAATTTATTCTCTCCCATGCAAGTTTTAGTCGGTTGCTGGTTTTATTTGCTCATTTGCACTCACATCAGATTGAGATGCAAATTGGGGAATTTGGCTCAGTAACAACTCTGCTCAGAATTTAAAGGCAGAAAGCTGTCATCAGCACTGCTCCTGATGTGGGACTATTTCAATAACCCTTTAATGTCCTCACCAAGAAAAAAAAATATTAAAGAAATTTCTTCAATTGCTAATTTTTATCTCTTTTGGGGCATTTATTAATTTAATATCTTAACTCTAACTTTATTACCTTAACTCTAAATTTACCAGAATATGACAAATTGTTAATTCAAGACAGTAAAAGAGTTAACAAAACGCAAAAAAAGTTTTTTTGATTGATCCTTAATAATAAAATTTGCATTTCATTGAAAATTGTCAAATTTAATAAGATGAGCTCAACCTTTTAGAAAATAATGTTGACCCTTATTAAACTTTTTTTTGGTTCAATCAAGTTACATAATTCTGTTTAGTAAGTCCTCACATGCTATAATATGTCAA
Organism: Lophius piscatorius; assembly: GCA_009660295.1. NCBI lineage: Eukaryota > Metazoa > Chordata > Actinopteri > Lophiiformes > Lophiidae > Lophius > Lophius piscatorius. The sequence goes on along the minus strand of VRLP01002605.1, from coordinate 36,575 downwards.
AATAAATTCTACTTATCAAATAGGACTTTCTCTAGTCATGGTTAATGCCTCTTCCTTGGTGGCCCCTTTGACTTGTGGTGTCCCCCAGGGTTCCATCCTTGGCCCCTTACTCTTTAACACATACATGCTGGCACTGGGTCGATGGGACACATTTTTCAATAACAAACACTTTTCGACCAAACAGTTGCGCAAGACATGAAAGGGTTATTGCAAACCATTAAAACTGGACATCCAGCTTGAGTTTCCGCAGTCCTCCATCTTTTAACTGGACAAGAAAAAAAAACACACAATGGATTTGTCTGAAACTCTGAAATCTTAAATGTGGCCAGGAAGAACCAATGACATTTGGATTGTATCCAGATAGTAGATAACTTTCCCTCAACTTTTTTGGAAATGACAAGATCATTTTTTGTTAAAAGCTTTGAGCTACACTTTGATTACTAAGAGGTAACAGAATGAAATAAATGAAATAAAATGAAATAAAAGCCAATCCCAGCTGACATTGTGCTCATACATGGGGGACAACCATTCTCACTAACAGTGAGCGAAAGCCTACCCCGGTACGAACTGCTGTTTGATGAGGTTCCACCACCTGTCTGTTGGACTTAGCATGTGCCAAGCATCTGAACTGTGGTGTAGCTGTTGTCCTCATGATAACAAGTGAAGGTGAACTCTGTGAGTCACACTGGCTGTTTGACAGTGGTGGGGAAGGTGAGAATATCTGGTGTTGGTGGGCCGGGATGAAAGCGTTGGAGAAGTTTCCATACTCATTACTCATTACTCATCCCGGCTCAATCAAAGGGGCCTTTGAAGAAAAATCATATTTTTCAGCCGGGTGTATTTCCAACAAATACAGCGAATATGTCTCTTTAAATGGTTTATGCTAATTCTGCAGCAACCACCTTTGAAGTCCAGCAATCTTCCTCATTTGTGCACGGAACAGAAAAATGAATACTTCAGCTGAGCCAGCACATTTCTAGTATGTGCTTTAACTAGAATGAGGGGAAATAATTAATTATGCAGATCTTCGAGACTTTTTTAATGTTGTAAGGCAAAATAGAATCAATTTGTACTTCTACTGCTATGCACCCAACCCCCATGCCCATCCCTGCAGGTGGTGAGCCCACGAAGGAAAAGACCATGGGGTGAAAATGTCTTCTATTAGTCTGTTGTGGTGAAGAGAGTTTACGGTTTACGGGTCCATCCGTTCCAACCCTCATCTATGATCATTGGCTCTAGATAGTGACAGACAGAAATCAAAGATACAAGAAGCTGAATTGAGCTTCCTTCATAGGGTGGCTGGGCTCAGCCTTACAGATAGGGTGAGGTGCTCAGGAGACATCTGGAGGGAGCTAAGAGTGGAGCCGAACATCTCAGGAGGTCGGGACATCTGATGAGGATTGCATTTGACTAGCATGCCTCCAGGACGCCTCCTTATGGAGATTTTCCAGGCATTATATTTCGAAAGCAGCCGGATAGCTTAACGGCAATCAAAACGGCTGATAGCTCAGTCGGTCGCAAAACTGTCGTTGGTGTAGGACACTGGGGTTCCAATCCCAGTGTGGACCATAAGCAAGGTCCCGTAGTTCTACCAGCCACATCTAGTGTTGGTACCAAGCCCGGATAAATGGGAGGGTTGGGTCAGGAAGGGCATCTGACGTAAAAACCTATGCTACATCAATATGCGGAACGAGACGAGCCGCCTTCAAATATGGGGACTCCTAAAAATAAGAAAAAGGAAACGTTGCTATAAAGCTTTGCTTGCCTGGGAACGACTCGGGATCCCCCAGGATGAGCTGGAGAGTGTTGCTAGGGAGAGGGACATCTGGTGGCGTAACCTGACCCTGGATAATTGGAAGAAAATTAATGAGTGGAATAACTAATGAAACAAGTCATTTCATCAAAAAACTTCATCTATTTGAAAGTTTTCCCGTGTACATTAAACTACGCTGTAATTAACTTTGCCCCTATTTCCAATGAGTTTCAAATGACTGCAACTTATTTTGCTGTGACTTAATTGCCTTTCACCTCTATCTCGTCCATCCATCTCTTTTCTGTATTTTACCCTATATTCTGTGTAGGGAGGCATCGGGTTGGAGCCTAATGCAGGTGACATTGGTTGAGAGGTGGAATACAATGATTGAAAATACGGTCAATCAAACAGTTGAGGGAGAAATTTAAGGGTTATGTAATTAAATAAAAATGTAACGCCAAACAAAAGAAGATTAGCCTTAAGCTAACTGCATTAACATTTGTGTTAAATATTGCGCTTGGTCCCTCATAAGTAAGTAAATAAATACATTTGCAGAAGGGATTATTAGGGTGGAGGTCCGTGGGCGGTAACTGGTTTGACCTCTCAGTGTACATTAGAATTGCGACGGTAATTACATACATCACACAGAAGGGATTATGGGTAGCCATGCTGAGAAGCTGTTTTTTTTTATCTTCAGAAACACCTCATGTAATGTAACCAAGCATTTGGTTAAAAAGTCATTTCTTTGCAACCAGGATACATCACCGCAATTCGGTTAATTGAATTTTGGAGGATGTGTATTTCAATATATTCAAACTCCAATAATTTCACTTCACAACCAAATGCCAGTTTTCAGCGGCGGCTGACATCTCTCTGACACAAAGCCAGTCTCATTTATGGAGCAGAGAGGAAGACAGAATGGAATGACCTTACGTTGACCTTTCTCTAAACAGAGAGGCTCTTTTTCTCCCGGCATTGTGGAGCACCCTGCGTTTTTTCTTTAGAGGTAAACATTCGCGGCAACACAAGAGATGGCGACTGAAACAAGCGGCATAACAAACTAAAAATACCAACAACCGATCTCGCTTCTTCACGCGCCGCGCCGTCTGAGCATCAGTGTGTGTGGAAACATGCATGTCTGTACATCAGAGGGGGGGGATGCCTGTGGTCTCCGACACAGCCTGGGAACCTTCTGTGTGTTTGTGTGTGCATGTTTCAGATCCTTCTCATCTCATTTGACCTTGGAATGAGATGAATAGCCAAACCCCTGCCCTCCTCTCTGGTATGCATTGCGAAGCTGATATCGCTCTCTCTCTCTCCGAAGGGGCTGGAGTGCAGCGGGAGCTGACAACGCTATGGTATAGTCTCATCTGATGGGGAATCAAAGACCCCCCCACACCTGACGGCCTCCGATGGCCTCCAACGAACTGAACAGAGTGCGTCTGGGCCGGTTTGTGGGGTAAAATGCTGCCTGTGTGTGGTGGGCTGGTACTGGCAGCAGTGCGGCGTACCGGCAAGGTGTGGAAGGCGGGGCTGAGGGAACATGAAGGAGGCAGAAGTCACTCCATTATTTAAAAGAGCTGCCAAGTTCAAAGAGTCACAGCGAGCAACTGCCATTCCACCGCCATCACGGCTCATATGGTGCTGCGGTTCCAACGGTACACAAACTCAGATCAGTAATATTCTCGCCAAAAAGGATGAGGAAATTCAAAAAAAAGTTCTGATTATGCACGGTATTCACTTCCGCCCCTCTTGCCGTTACGGGTGTGAATATAAAACATATCTGAGCATTCCGCCTCCTCTTCTGTCCCTACACCCCCATGTTCAGACAGTGACCTCCGTCTTGCTGTTGGTGGGCAGACCCTTGTGCTTGTGGTGCATGTGTGGCGAGTGGCCGTAGGGCAGCGGCTGTGAGAAGAGCTCGGGCAGCGTCTCGATGCTGAACTGCCTCTTGTTGGAGAAGGCATGGCGCCGGCTGTTCTGTTGGTGCAGCGTCTGGTGGTGTTGCTGCTGGATGGGGTGGTGCTGCTGCTGCTGACTCTGGAGGCCCATATGGGTCACCATTGGGTGCTGGATGTGGCTCTTGTTGGGGTCCCATACCTTGAATGCCGAAATGGAGGTGAGCGGGTGGGTGTTGGTCTTGGAGATCTTGGGCTTGGGTATCTGGGACGCATTGATGGTGATGGCCAGTGGTGCGTGGATGTCGGGCGGCGGGAGGAAAGGCTTATCCTTGGGGTGGAAGTTGATTGGCTGGAAAGTGGGAGGAGACTGACGGTGGGTGTAATTTATCATCGGGTAGCTCTTGTAGTAGTCTCTCGGCGTCGTGTCTGGATGATGAGAGAGAGGGTGGAGGAAAGGAAGCAAAGATTTGATTAAATTATGATGATTGATACATTTAATAATAAAAGTCATCAAATCAGTTCTGAATGTGGGTTTGAAGTCGACCGGGCTGTAAAAATAAGCAATGAAATTGTTTTTGAGGTATGTCTGGAAAAACAGTGTTTTTCATGAAAAAATGATGAACTACTTGAGTAGAACATGAACTATTAAGGTATAACACGAGATAAACAAGACAGATCTCTTTGAGTTGATTCATACGCGCCAGATTTGGACTAAGTCGGACCAACGGTTAAGAAATTATAGCTGACAACTTTTGGAGAAAAAGTTCCCCCTAATGGTGGAACTTTAAAACGGAACTTTCCCCAAAATCAATTCTAGTTCTTCCTCAAAATAGGATGTATGAGGGCACAAGATTTGAAAATCATCCGTGACATGGTTCCTGAGTTATGGCTTGTGTTATTCTATTATAGGTGCGGCGGTGGAAATGACGATTCCATGATATTCCTGACTTTTCGGGCACATAATAAGCCAAGTCAAAGACGATGAATCCTACAGGGTGTACAATATATATAAGAAGAAAGAAAAAAGTGGAAGACTGAGGATATGAGGGAGCGTCAGAACCGGAGGAACAAAATAGAGTTGTTCCCTTAAACCTCTTTTATTGACCCTTTTTTCCTGGAGGCTCTCATGAAATAGACCAATTAGACTTTAAATATCATCATGTTCCTCATGTCACCAAGGAAATGCTATTAGCTTGTCCTAAATGTTTATGGTGCTATTTCTAGTCAAAATATGTCATTGCACTTGATTTAAGACACAATGACTGAGATAGTAACATTTCACCTAGAAATAAGGACTTAGGCTGTTGAATATCTTGTTTGGTCAAAGAATCTCGAAAATATCTCAAAGGCTGAAACTTAGTATTTTAAGCAAATTGAACGAGAAATGTCATCGTAAACGTTAATGGAGAACAGTGTGGGGATTTATAAAGTTTCTATCTATACTAAATAGATAAAAAATTGGCAGAAATTTAGAAATTCATAAGGAGGTTAAGGCGATTTGATTAAAACAAATCCATGAAGAAATATGCAGAAATGCACATTCCATAATAAGAAACAAAGAAAAGTGATAGGTAGTGATTTTTAGGTGTAAAAACAAAAATCTAAGTATTACTCTCTGAATCTGAGGAACAAAACTTCCTATAATAAGTAAACTATAGTTAATAATGAGATTTGGCCACTCAGTTCAAGTTCCATTGGCAAATTTTCAGTTAGAGTAAACATTCCTCCCCATCCACTTGTGGGCCTGTTGGCTTGATGACATCAATATTAGAGCCAACATCATAATAAGATTATGTCAACAGTCCAGTCAGAAGATGCATGACCAGCCGAGTGTAATTTGCTGTAATGAATGTCAGTGAATGAAGCTGTCCGCTGGTGGGTGTTGATCCGCTCTCACTGGATAGCCATAACCTCCCGAGGCTCTACACAGAATCTGAGGGCATATTTAGTGTGCTGAGTTATGGAATCATCAAATCAGGGTTATTAATATTCTGAACGTTGGAAATGATGCCTGCAGCCGGGAATCTCCTTTGTGTGCAGGTAGAGAAAATGAATGTGCTTGGATATAATGCAGAATGGCAAGCTGCAAGCTATGACCCCGTTTGGACAAATGACCTGAAATGGCAATCCAGTAAAGATCTCAAATCAGGTTTGGAAAAGAAATATGACAGCAACATCTTTAAAATCAAGGTCTATGCTATTGTCCTCGACAACAAGGGTATATCCCCTAAAGACCCCACCAATAGAATACATGGCAGAAGCAACAACCCTGACTGAACTCCTACAATTAGATGTGAAGTGATGTCAGGAAAATCTGTGTTTTACGTGAAAAAACTCCCCCTAGTGAGTAAAATACGATATCTTAGAGTATAATACGATTTACACAAGATAAATCTCCTGGAGACGATTCATATTCACCAACTTTGGATTAACTCGGACGCACGGTTAGGAAGTTAGGTCCAAAAAACAACTTATTTTGTGAATAAAAGCTCCAGCTGGTAAGTAAAATATGAACTAGAGTAAGAGTAAAATAAAAGCAAAGTAGATTTCCTCCAGTTGATTCATATGCACCAAATCTGGACTAAATCAAACAAATGGTTGAGAGATGATGGCCCGAAAACATTTTGAGATAAAGCTCCTCCACGTGTTGAAATATACAACCGACCTTTCCCAAAATCAACTCAGTTCTTCCTCAAACCGTTGATTATGAGCTTCCCTGGTAAATTACCACTTTCTACCGCTTGCTGCTCCTAGAGTGTCATTCCCCGAGAGACAGCTAGTAAGAGTTTGCAAGCTGGGGGTCTGCTGCTAACTGCCGACAGGATACCCCGCGGTCATAATGGATTTTGGTAAACTTTGGTTTGCGTCAGAAAAAGATTTGTTTAGATATTGGACTATAGAGAGAAGACTCACCAGGGAAGACGATGACCAGAGGGTCTGCTGGAAAGCCTGACAGACCATCCATTACTGCTGCAGGCGGGAACCCGTTTGTTTACATGCCCAGAGGTAGGCATATGAAAAATAAGAGCTTGTTGCACTGGGAAAAATCCTAGTTCATGAATAAGTAAAAAAATACTGAATACATGATGTTTTATGCTTGTAGTACAAACTGCCAATTAAACAAGTGAAAATCTGCCTGGTAAAACTTGGTAAAGACCCGACATTTAGATACGCGAGATTGTGAATTTTGCAGAGAATTCTCTTTTTGAACTATACTTTAGTAATATAACGAAGTGTTTTGTCTCAGAATAAACCAATAATGCTCAAAAATAAGTGATTTTTTTAACCTCAAAAGTAGCATTTCTTATATACCATAGAAGTAAAAGTCTGCGTTTCAGCTGCATTTAACTTATTCTAAGTCAGATTAAGGATCATCACGTACTTGAAATAAGATTAGCAAGTGATAATTAAGCTTCTTTTATTTTTTTTTGCCTTTTTAACTGCTATTTCGGCATTTATTTTAGCAACTTCAGATCACACATGCATTGAAGTTAGTTGGAAATAATCATATTGAGTTTGAGATATTATCCAGATTCCTTAAGATACTCGAGATGCATGGTCTGAAAATAAGTCGCTGCAATTCACTTAAATACTACTTGTTAAGTGATTGTGTCTTATATCAAGTGCTATGAGATATTTTGACTAGAAATTAGACAAATATACTTGGTAAGATGTTGAGTTTTTGCAGTGTGGTGTTGCAGTTTCCATGGGAACCTAAGGTTTTCATCACATGAATTTTCCTTAATGCAACAACCTTGTGACTACGTTTCCTTTAAAACACCTGCCGATAAGAGTCTCGTGGTATTATCTGCTAAAGCAAACGATTAGAGGTCTCTGAACTGAAACAATCTCAACCTGCGCCAGGAAGCCCAGCTAGGAGCGATTCAGAATAAATCTGCCAATCAGAACATGTTTCATATCTGCAGGCGTTCCTTATTCTCAGATCATCAGAGCAGACACTTTCTGCACGGCCGAGAGCCCAAAGATTAATCAAACATTAATCAGATAACTCTGATGTAAAATAAGTAATAAAATAACAGAAAATGACGTTGATGATGATGTCATATCTAAGAAAAAGGTGAAAAAGTCATAGTTTTTCATCGACCCAAACTTAAAAGCCTCCAGGTTTTCATTTGATTGAAAACCAAAATGCACAGATTGTCGGTTGATTAAAAAAGGAAACAGGATAATGTTGACAAAATATGATAATCATTTCCTCATGACTAAAACATAGCTAACTAAATTAACACTAATTCGTATTCTTGCATATTATTGTCGGAGAGCACAGACGAGCTGGGAGTAATTCAAATGAATTTATTTAAAATTCATTTGAAGTTACTTTTCAGTATATTTCAAGTAAAATTTTGCGGTGCATATAAACAAATTGTAATTTCTTGGAACATGACTGATCTTATGTGTGTATTGGAAATATTTACATAACAAGATACGTTTATAATGTATTGGTTCCGATCTCTGTTTGCTTTAAAAGCCGTGTCTATGGGGGCTTAAACTGAGAAAATGCATGATATAGGTTTTGGATTTTCATCTTAACACGGAGGATCTGACCTGGCGGAGTGCGGCAGTGCGGCGGTGACGACTCTTCCTTAATATTTTCAGACTTTTTAGCGCTATTATAATGCGGGGACATAATAGAACAAGAGCTAACAGCTTGCACACCCTCCCTGCGGCAGTAAAAAAACACTAGAACTTGATAAAGATCAACTTAAAAGCAGTAGTTTCAGCTTTTTCATCCTGGTACCGCCATAAAAAAACATTATGACATCACTTCTGAGTGTGGTTAGAGATGAAACAGAGCAAACCTGTTCCCCAGTATGTCCTGCAGACCTGTATAGAGGACATTTAAGAATAGCATTGCCTAAAAAAAAGAAAAAGGGGCAAAGATCTTGAGGATCTGTGTCTGTTTGGGAGCATATTTGAATGTTTTTGCATTTAATTACCTACATGTGTTCAACTTCTGGCGTGCAGCAGAGTGAAACAGATGTGAGAAAAAACACTTAACAGGAAATAAACAGACTGATTTGCATATGTCTGAGCTGTAAAGCGGGTCACATGGCGGCTCTTTGCAGACGTCTGTTCGTCACTGTGAGGCGGATACACTGGTTGGATGTCAGCGGTGTTTCTGGAGACATGTAGTTGGTTTCGTATGCAGAGGGAGTTTCCAGAAACATTTCGCACAATGATACATTTATGCAGTTTAACTTGTTTCCAGTTTTGTACAAACAACCATTTTATGTGCAGACGCTGAATCTCAGTTTGAGGCGTTATGGAATGCGGCTGAAGCCACTGCAGAATATTTGGGACAAATCTCTGGTATGGGCGGGAATATCTGGGACGGCACGAAAACAAATGAATTAATCAAACTGTTCCTTCCCACAACTGCTGCTGCCGTCCATTTGAGCGTTTCCAGACACGCTGCCCACCTGACAGCGGGGTCCGCTGTGACTGTTTCATGTGCCTTCCTCTCCATTTCATGCACCCTCCATTCATTCTCTCTCTCTCTCTCTCTCTCTCTCTCTCTCTCACTCTCTCTCTCTCTCTCTCATCCATCTGTACTTCTTTTCAACAACACCGGCTTCTGCTCTCTCTCCAGCAGCCGCCCCAAAGCCGGGCCCTCGGGCCCAATCTGTGCCACTGAATTATAGCTGCATGAGTTGGGCCCTCGAAGGGTAACAAAGTTTGACAACTTACTGTATTCTATTTGGTCTACTCTTGATCACATTTAATTGTGTTGGAGCAGAACCTCTCAGAGAACCTGCTCTCTGTATGTTAAAACACAGCACAACGGCCTTAGACCTAAAATCAAACTAGGTCAGTGATATCATTTCCGAGAGCACAGCGGACCCCAATCCCCTGCATGGTATAGGCATCCCCCCTGATTGAGCTCCTATAACTGAATGTGAGGTTATATCTGAAAAACAGAGCTTTTTTTTCCAGAAAGAAATGCTCCTTCTTGTGTGTCAAATATGACGAGATAGAGCTCCTTGAGTCGAAAGTTATTTATGAAGAACTGTTTTTTTTGTTCAAAGTTCTCCCTAGTGGGTAAATTATGAATTACTGGAGATAATTTTACCATATGCAAGATAGATATCTTCAAGTTTGGACTAAGTCCGACCAGCGTTTAGGAAATTATGTCTGCAAAAAAGTATTTTTTGAAGAAAAGCTTCCCCTACTGAGTGAAATGTGATCTTTTTGCATAAAATATGATAAGATACATACAAGATATATAGACGTACCCAGATAAAAAGCAAGATACATCCCAAAGAGTCGAGTCATATGCACCAAATTTGGACTGAATCGGACCAACGGTTGAGAAATGATCTCACGAAAACCTTTGGAGAAACCCTTAGTTTCAGAAAACTATAACCGACGTTTCCTAAAATCCATCCAGTTCTTCCTCACAATAAAATCTATGTGGCTATAAAATTTGAAAATGATCCATCGGACTGTTTTTGAGTTATCGCGTTAACACGAAGGATCTGCCGACTTTTCGGGGATATCACTTTTTAGCAATTGATAGCAATGAATAATTCTATTAATAGTCATGGAGCTGTGACATTTATGTCTTTCTTTTTTGTGACTTTATTTAAGTAGTTATGAACAAACCTTTTTTCCATGACTGTGGCTGCATGTTCAACACTCAGCTGCAGCCATATGAAGCCTTAAAAGGATTTAAATATCTCTTAATATTCAAACCCCACATGCCACATTCCTCCCTTTGATTCCTTCCTGGAATCAAAGGGAGGGCCGGCGGGGTTTATGACGGTAAATATGTTACAGGAGGCGAAATTCCCTGCAGCAGAACTTCACACGCTGCCCGACCAGCAAAAGATTCACAAGCTACAGTTGAACGGGAAAGTTTCCGTTTCATGAACACAAGAGGAAAGAAAAGTTACACTCAATCGTTTCAGAAGGTATTCCACTGATCCTGGCTTGAAAAGGAACCGTGTTTGAAAAAGCGACTGAATCGGAGATTATCCTTCAGCTTTAAAAATCACTTTTTGGCAAATTAGAGATCGTTAAAAAAAACAATTTTTTTTTCACATGACTTTGTGACCTGTAGTAGGTTATAAAACAATTAACTTAACATTAAAGCATGTTTCTAGGAAACTATTTGACCATCATTAGATTTTTGTTGACGTTGTTGAATCAAGTTGAATAATTCTGTTTAGTAAAGAGAATGATTTAATTCTGCATGCTGCGCTCCAGCATATTTTTATATAGTAAAAGAAAACTTGCTTAAAATATTTTGTACTTCATGAAAAAAAAGTCAATTACAATTAAATTAGTTCAAGCTTTATGTTTTTAGAAAACAATTTGACCCTTATTAAAAACGTTTAGGTTGTCTCAAGTTACATAACTCTGTTAAGTAAGTCCTCACCGGCTTTAATGTGTAAAAAAACAAAACAATCCTACTTATCAAATAGGACTTTCTCAATAGTCATGGGTGTAACCTCGTCTTCGTTGGCCCCTTTGCCCTGTGGTTTCCCCCAGGGCTCCATCCTCGGCCCCTCACTCTTTAACATAGACATGCTGCTAACACTTTGCATTATAAACAGGATCAGTCACATTTATACCATAAAAAATAGAGACTCAGAATGTGTTCAACCAAACACCCGAGCAGGACATGAAAGAGTTAAGATGTTGTTTACCCTTTAAATCCGGAAAGTGGATTTAATCTTTCATGAATGTTGTCACCTTGCCATATTTTAATAAAGTACACTTTATTACTGTTGGATCATTAGACTTTAATTACAGATTTCAGCTCTTCCTAGCAGCAGAACAAACAAACTTTCTGTCATTTCTAGAAACCTGGAAACTAGCTTTCGCAAACTCAATATTTGCTTTTTTTTAAAAATCTATAATGAAGAATAAGGAAATCTGACTTAATTCTTAAAGAAGTTATCTATACTGTCTAATTTTGTCTACAGAACATTTTCTATTATTTTTATCGTCAGACATCGGATAGATTATTAACTCCATAAAAGTAACCATGGCTACACAAACGGGTCAGTTTTCTCATTAGGCGAAGCCTGGCTAACCTAAACTGACGAACTAGTCAGTTAACCTGATTATTCTATCTCAGACCTCTCACCTTCACACTCTCTCTCTCCCTCTCTGGCATCTTTATCCAACATTTACTCTCTGCCAGTCCGCCCATGCTGCTTTCATAAGGATGGATATATCAGAACAGCTCGTGCCAAAGTCCTGCCGCCGACCTCTCTTTCATTAAATGCTCCTCTTCCTCGCATTCCCCACGTTATGCTTCCTGCTTTGTTTCCTCACTTTGCACCTGGCTACGTACGTGAAGTTATAGAAAACAAATTAGAGCTGTTTCTCTATATCGCTGTGTGTGTTCAGGAGATTCCAAAGCAGCTTGGTCCGAAAAACCTTCTGTTTCACCTGGCAAACAGTCAAGGGTTTGTGTCCCGTCCAAACTGCTGTGTGTCCTGTCCAAACTGCTGTGTGTCCTGGCTGTGACTTTGTCCACACAGCCAGGAGCTCTGGCGGCGCCGGCGCATAATTTACTACCAGCGAGAGAAGTGACAATCATGTGTGAAAATGATTTGATAGAGTGAGCAATAAAAAACGATCCAGAGAGTGAAATCAGTTCCTGACTGGTTGATTCATTTTCTGCTCATACTTAAATCATTAATCAGATGGAATCCGAACTCAACCAAATATTCTGCTATGACGTGAATTTATTTCAGAGCACGATGAAATAAGACAGGGTTGTTTGTGCGCTTGTGGCGGAGGCAACACATCAAGTTTGAGTTTCAGATTTGATGGCACTTATTGTAAATTTGTTTATATAGTCTGAGAGGAGGAAACGATTAAAAAGGGGCGCCATGCATTGTACCGTAAAAAAAAAAAAAAGAAGGAAACAAAAGATCTGCATAATTCATGCTAAAATACCCACATTATGGCATCAAAAAATCCAATCACCCTATAAAAGAGGTTAACGTAATTTACCGTAAAAAACAGATTTAATTTCAACCTGTTTGCTGTCATTTAGTTAGGATATAAAATTATGTTGGATTTCAATAGATTCAATATTCTTTTAACCTAGAAATCAACATTATTTCACAGATAAATACCACATTCTTCTTATTTCTTTAGAAATGAAGGTATGCTCTTGCTAAATGGTTAAAGTTGGTGATTTAAATATTCATGCCCGTAAAATCTGAAATTTCCGCAGAGTAATATTATTACGGTAAAGATTATCTTGTAACGTTAGGGTGACTTTCATTTAATATGACCAAATGTTTGTATTCAAATTCTGACAGAGGATAGAGAGTAGAGGGGGCAGAGAGAGGAGAGAGGATTGACAGGAGAGAGAAGAGAGAGAGTAGAGCGAGTAGAGAAAAGATAGAGAGGAGACAGAACAGAGAGAGAGAAGAGATATGGCAGAAAAGAGAGAGTAAAGAGAGAGTAGAGAGAGGAGAGATAAGAGGGAGAGGAGAGAGAGTATCGAGAGGAGAGAGAGGAGGAAGAGGATAGAGAGACAAGAGAGAGAGGAGGGAAAGGATAAAGAGTGATGAGAGATGATGGAGAGGAGAGAGAGTAGAGAGAGGATAGAAAGGAGAAACAAGAGAGAGTAGAGAGGACAGAGAAGAAAGAGAGAGGATAGAATGGAGAGAGAAGAGAGAGGGAGGAGAGAAAGTTGAGAAAAGAGAGAGAGTATGGAGAGGAGAGAGGATAGAGAGTAGAGGGAGGAGAAAGAGAGAGAGGCAGAAAGATAGCGGATGGAGAGTTGAGAGAGGAGAGATGGGAGGGAGAGGAGAGAGACAGGATAGAGAGAAGAGAGAGAGAGGAGAGAAAGGCTATAGAGTAGAGAGATGATAAAGAGGTGATAGAGCAGAGAGGGGAGAGAGACAGGGAGGAGAGAGAGAGAGAAGAGACAAGAACAGAGAGGATAGATAGTACAGAGAAGAGATAGAGAGAGGAGAGAGAAAAAAGAAGAGAGGAGAGAGGGGAGAGAGAAGAGAGAAAGTGGAGAGAAGAGAGAGAGGAGAGAGAGAGGTGAGAGGAGATATAGGATAGACAAGAACAGAGAGGAGTGAGGATAGAGAGGAGAGAGAGGAGAAAGAGTAGACGTAGGAGAGGAGAGAGAGGAGAGAGAGGAGAGAGAGGAGAAAGAGTAGACGTAGGAGAGGAGAGAGAGGAGAGAGAGGAGAAAGAGTAGACGTGTGAGAGGAGAGAGAGGAGAGAGAGGAGAAAGAGTGGACGTAGGAGAGGAGAGAGAGGAGTATTCCAACTCCGTATCTGAGAGGATTGTTATTTTGAGCTTCCTCTCTGAGAAACATGGCTGACGTCTGAGGCTCACGGTTGAGCAGCGGAGGGACGTTGCTGCAGCAATTGTCTTTTGTCTCTTACTCACTGAGTAGAACACGGAGATGAGATTTTCTTCATTTTGCTCGCATTCGTCATATCTATTCTATCCTGAAACTTTTGATTCTGAAATTCAGAATCAGAGCCAGTGAGCTGCGGCCCGTCCGGCTGCAATATTCATTATTCTTAAAGGCATCTACATTCTGATTAATGCTTTTGCTGTAAATGTCCTAAACCTCTCAATCTCTCCCAACCCAACTTGTCATTGCGCTCCAAAAAAACTTTCTGTAACTCTTAATCCAAAAACCTACCTTTCTAGGTTTATATCCTCAAAAAAAAAAAATCGAGATTATTCGTCATCGGCACTGCAATAAAAGACGCTTTGTGTTAACTTAATACCGCAATAAACATTTTATGTTTATTGTTGTTGTTTCTTGAGTTTATTTGATTTTTTTCAAATTTTAAACCTTCTTACATATAAGAGTGAGGAAGAACTGGATTGATTTTGGGTAAGGTCGGTTGTATATTTCCAACACTAGGGGGATTTTCATCTCCAAAATGTCGATCATTTCTCAACGGTCAATCCAATTTAGTCCAAATTTGGTGCATATGAACAGACTCAAGGAGAGAAGCGCGATAACTCAAATATTATCTCATGGATCAAATTCAAATTTAATTCTCAAATAGACCTTAGTGCGATGAAGAACTGGAAGTATTTTGGGAAAGGTCGGTTCTGTATTTCTGGCACTAGGGGGAGCTTTATCTCTTTAATTTCTCAAACATTGATCCGATTTAGTCCAAACTTGGTTCATATGAATGAACCCAAAGAGCTCTATCTTATATTATCAAATTATTCTCTAATAGATCATATATTACTCACTGGGGGAGTTTTTATTTATCACATAATAATGTCGCCAAAACTTCACATTCAATTTGAGGACTTACTTTAGAGGCATTGATTATACAATGCAGGGGATTGGGGACTTTTCATGGATATACCCTTGCTGATAGGGGATGACAGCATGGGCCTAGTTTTTCAAACAAAATATGTGTTCCCCATAGTGAGTGGGAATTAATTCTTGAGATGCAAATGACCTTTTAGAACATTTAAATCTTTATATTGTTCCACCAGAACTGATTAGATCAATTATAACAAAACATGACACTTAAATGACATATGGTCTCCTGGAGTTGATTCATATGCACTAAATTTGGACTAAATCCGACTAACAGCTACGAATTAATGTCCAAAAAAAACAGTGTTTCTTTTTTGTAGAAAGGTTCCCCATAGTGTGTAAAACATGATATATACAAGATAGACCTAAAACAGTGGATTCATATGCACTAAATTTGGGATAAATCTGACTAAGGGTTTGGAATTTATGTCTGAAAAACAGCATATGTTGTAAAATAGTTCCCCCTCACAAGTAAAATATGAACTTTTAGAGCGAATGACGTTTCAAAGATTTGCCACAAGACAATTCATAAGCACCAAATTTGGACTTAATTGTAACAATTGAGATTATGGCGTGAAACCTTTTGGATATAAAGCTCCCCCTGGTGCTGGAAATATACAATTGACCTTTCCCAAAATCAATCCAGTTCTTCCTTGCTGAAATAGTTCATGATCCCCGAAATGTCTTTTTGCGTTATCGTGTTGAAACGAAAGATCTCTGGTGCATGCAGAGCTGAAGACGACGTTTCCATAACTGTATAATAATCGAATATATGAATAATACAAGTCCTCATTATCAGTGTATGTCTCTGTGTGTATGTGTGTGTGTGTGTGCTATATATCACTTACCCACGGCCTTGAGTGAGGTGTACTTGTTGAAGCCGATTCCCAAATTGTTATGGGGGTGAGACAAGGCCATGGCTGGACCCAAGGGAGACAAGGCTGCATTGTTCAAATGATTATGATCTGAGAGAGAGACAGACAGACGCAGAGAGTCCGTTTACATTTACACACGGGTAACATTTCGGATTTATCAGGCAAAGAGGAATTCAAATCAGCCTCAGTTTTCACCAACTAGTGTTATAAGAATATTCTTAAGAACTAATTTTATTCTCTTATTTTGATTCACTTGGTTGGGAGGAGGGGTCTTAAATGTTTGTAAAGGAGCACATGATCATTTTAATAGCAATATCATTTCATAACTTAATGTCAAATCTAAATCGAAAAGATATATCTTAATGTTAATTCTACATCTAAATGTTAACTATAACAACTGTCAACATGTTATATATAAATGTAAATATATGTCTAAGTCTTAATTTTCTAAACATAAATGTTATATATAAATGTTAATTGTAAATCTAAAAGTTATATCCAACTGTTCATTCTAAACCTAAATGTTGTATATAAATGTAAATGTTATATCTTTATGTTAATTCTAAATCTAAATAATAAATCTAGATGTTAATTCTAAATCTAAAAGTTATATCTAAACTCAACCTCCTCACCTCGACTCATTCCCCACAGATCTATCAGCCTCAACATTTTATCAGTCCAACCAGAAACATTAGCCACCACCACCACCCGTATCCAGAGTCCAAAGAGGGGATACACTGTGGAGGGAAGCTGGAGCCCATCCCAGCTGACATTGGGAGAGAAGCAGGATACACCCTAGACGACTCACCAATTCATCAGCAAAGCGGAACCATCAATTATGACATTCTTTAGATAAGGAACATAAAATTAAGGTATATTATCAAGTTTTATTAACACTTATTAGGAACCGTCATCGTTTGGGAAACATCCCTCATTCCATTTTGTAGCTTAAACCTCCCTCGACCCTAAGAAGAGATAAGGTCAGGCCAGGATTTCCTCACACCTCAAAAATGTCATCACACAAAAAGTCCAAAACACACACTCTCTCTCTCTCTCTCTCTCTCTCTCTCTCTCTCTCAGAGAAACCAGACCAACGCGTCCACCAGTTCCGTGATGACTGAGATGCTTCAGTGGGAATGAAGTGAGGTGGAAAGGGGAGAGTGAGGAGAAGAGAGCGGGAGAGACAGGGAGAAACCCAGCGAGCGAGAGAAATGACACCACTGCTGACTGATTGAATTAGAAATAGATCTTCACTTTCCCGTGTAATTGATATGCAGTAACGACACGCTGTGTGCAGCAGGGAGAGAAGGGAGGCACACCCGAGTGATGTAATCTCATGTGTACGTAGCTGCGTGAGTGTGTGTGTGTGTATTGTTGATTCATATTGCCGTATGCACAGTTACTCCATCATCTAATGAGATGAATAAATAACTGCAGAATGTTAAAGGGGCACCACCTTCTTTGAAATCCTAAACAAATAATCCAGAATATCTTACTAAAAAGTATTTATTTATTTTTTTTAGGAGTCGTTGAGTGACAATAGCAACATTTTCCTCTTTCCTGTAAGTGTTCTCCATTTGTCTGCCATGTCCTGAAGTATTGCTCTAGCAAGGCAACAGCAGTGGAAATAATCAGGAAAGAGCGAGGTAGATATGTTCAGTATCTATCTCGCTCTTTCCCTGAGCGAAAAAGAGCGAGCTCTTTTCCACGGATTCTTCCATCAACTAATTGATGGAAGAATCTCCGACTGGTCTCCAGTTGGACCACAGGGCAGTTCATGGCCTCCAGAGAATCAGACAGAGAGACAAAAAATGAGAAACAGAGACAGAAAGAGAAACCTGCAAACAACCTGCTTTCACATTACTGCCCTGCTTAAGAGGCATGGGGGGAAACGCTAAATATGGGAGTCATGCTTTGAGTATAACCCACACACACATAAAACTTATTTCCGAACTGGATCTGTCGGGGTTCGGGATAACAACGACCGACACTGGCATTGTTAAACGGCAGGGTGCCGACTGAAACTATTCTGTTGTTGGTCGAAGCCAGGAGTGTGGGGGTGAGAGTAGAAACTTTTAAGTAGAGGTTTTGCTGATATGAAGAAGTTAGATATATTGTGTGTCAAAGAGACCAGGCGGAAAGGCAGGAAGGCCAGAAGTATTGGAGGAGGCCACAAGCTGGTTTATCTTGGTGTGGATGGGAGGATAAAATGGGGGGTAGGGTGGATTCTGGAGAAGGAGTATGTGAAGAGTGTTCTGGAGGTGAAGAATGTCGGACAGAGTGATGAGTATGAAGATAGAAGTTGGAGTTGTGAAGATGAACGCTGTCAGAGCTTATGCAAAGATCTACAGAGAAGGTCAGAAGGAGTTGCATTGTGTCGTCGAGGATTTAGAGAAAGTTTACGACAGAGTGCCGAGGGAGGAATTGTGGGATTGCATGACGAAGTCTGGAGTGACAGGGAAGTATGTTAGAGTGGTACAGAATATATATATGAGAGCAGCATGAACCAGTGACTTGTGCAGTAGGAGTCACGGATGGGTTCAAGGTGGAGGTGGGACTACATCAAGGATCTGCACTGAGCTCCTTCTTGTTTGCAATGGTGATGGACAGGCTGACAGATGAGGTCAGGCAGGAGTCTCCGTGCGCCTTGAAGATGGTGGATGACATTGTGATCTGTAGTGAGAGCAGGGAGCGGATTGTGGACAACCTGGAGAGGTGGAGGTATGTGATGGAGAGAAGAGGAATGAAGGTCAGTGGCAGCGTGACGGAACATATGTGTGATGAAAGTGATGCAGGAGGAGATGAAGATCAAGGAGTAGAGGGGGAGAAGGTGCTGGAGTGGAAGTACTTTGGGTCAACAGTTCAGAGCAACGGGGACTGTGGAAAATAGGTGGAGAAGCGAGTGCTGGCAGGGTGGAGTGGCTGGAGAAGAGTGCAGGAGTTATCTGTGACAGAAGAGGAGCAGCAGGAGTGAAGGGAAAGGTTTCCAAGATGGTGGTGACAGCAAAGATAAATAAAAAAAGAAAAATCAGTGTTTTCGTGTATTGGTAAAACTCCCGTTAACCTCTGTTTTGTTTGAGACAAGGTTGAATGTTTGCGGAATGTTTTCTATGAACCTTATACAGCTACTCAGGATCACTTCCTTGCACATGATTTGAGAACCAAACTCGCGACAGCTGCAGTAAAGGTTGTGTCATCTTTTAGCAGCTGGATAGATTTTCTCGCTGTTAATAGAATATACACTTTACATTTCCATTTTCTTTAGACCTCTCGTCTGTTTGAAAAAATGTCAAATAGCCGTCTTTTGGTGTGTTTAGAAGGCGTCCCGTCATTTTGCTGCTATTCAGGAAACCTTTTGGTCTGAGCCAAAGAGAAAGGAGTTTGAAAGGGAATAAAGTCCTTCCTTTAGTTGGTATTGTTGAATAAATTTTATCTGAATGTCCTACGTTTTTCTCGTGTGTGTGTTTGTGTGCGTAAATGAGTATGTGTGTGTGTGTGCGTGTGTGTGTTAATTGTGCTCTTTCATCTGCTATAGTAGAGAAGCCCTAGAGGAGAGGCGGTCATAAAAATTCCAAATTTATGTTTATTAAATGGAAGGAAAGAAGGAAATGAGGGCTCATGATATATGAATGTAATTCACAATGTGTGTGTGTGTGTGTGTGTGTGTGTGTGTGACTGTGTGTGTGTGTGTGTTTGTGTGAGGTGAGATTAGGGAATTTAGGCAACTGTGAGACCAGTATGGTTTGTACATGTGAGGCCGAGGCTAATGGGAGTGCAGCCAGTTTTTGCGGTTTGTGTGTTTTGTCCAAGCATGCAGGCCAGCATGTGTTTGTTGTTGTTTGTGTGTGTGTGCTTGCCAGTGTACTGTGTGTGAGCTCCACCAGTGTGTCTGTGCAGAGCAACACTGGGTGATGACCTAATTCAGTAGGGCTCAACATCAAAGAGGCAGGCTGCTGCGAGAGCCTCAGCCAGGCTTACTGTGACATGACTACTGTCTCACACACACACACACACACACACACACACACACACACACACACACACACACACACATACACACACAGAGAGGAGAGAGAGGAGAGAAGAGGCACAGAGGAAGAAGAGCTGTTGGTTGCAGGGAGAAAGACAGGCAGGATAGTCCTGGGTTGTTAAGTGTGGTTCTTAGTCCGCCCAACATGAGCGCACTTCTGATACTGCAGGGCACCTTGGGTAAACAGCCGAGTGGCGTATATGTCACATCATTACGTGTGAGTGTTTGAGGGATGGAGGATGAAAGGAAAGGCTGAAAAAGGAATGGACGAGACAAAAGACGTCATGAGGAAGTTTGTATGAGAAGTTTTTTTGCTCCATGGCACGTTGGGAAATTGCTTTGGTTGGATGGGATGGACTATTTTGGGTTTTGGGTTTTTTGCCCATTTATCATGAGAGCAGAACCCACAAAATTATACCTAACCTCATTCACCACATTCAGCCACCTTCATATCAGAACTCTCGTTGGACGCTTCGGTTTGCAGCAAATTTGTGTCAGTACAATTAGAATATATGAATGTATATATATATATATATAGTACAAGTAGAACTGTTGCCTCTAAGCAAGAGGGTCCCGGGGGGCTTTTCTGGGCTGAGTATGCTCAGGTACATAGTATACCTACTATTTATGTTTATCTCATTTTGTTTCTTGTGATATCTTTATTATTTTTACTATGTCCCTTTATTTTTTATATATATATATATATATATATATATATATATATACGTGTGTGTATGTATATGTCCACACACACACACACACACACACACACACACCCACACACACACACACACACACACACACACACACACACACACACACACACACACACAAATATATGTCAATTTATGACTTTAAATTGCCCACAGGTGTGAATGTGTGCTTGAACATTCGTTCATCTCTATTTGAGTGCTTCTTGCCCAGTGTCAGCTGGGCTAGGTTCTAGCCCCAGGCTCATATTTAGCATTCAGACACAAGAACCATTCATTATTCCAAGATAAAACTATTCTTTTGACTAATCTGATGTTCTCTTGTAGCTTAAAGGTCCTACGAGTAAACCTTAGGGGCAGGGATGGAATAATGTATTCAAATTAATGATGTCATACGTCGCCTCCCAGCAAGAAGCTTCAAATCCAAACCGTTCTATGTGGAGTTTTCATGTTCTCTGTATCAACGGTGGTTCACTCCGGGTAATCCAGTTTCCTCCCACAGTCCAAAAACATGCCTTACAGATGAATCATCTATGTTTTTGCAATAACGAACCGGCTTCACATTTAATCCCCTGAAAACAGGAAATGTGTTTTTTGAAAAGTTTAGAACAAGCCCTTTATATCAGCCATGTTCCAACTCCATATTTTTACAGCAGAGCCAAAGAACCAAAACCAAACTTCAATGGATCTGGCAGCCATGGCAGGTGTGAGGGTGAGATGAGGAGTGTTTGGCTTGTTGTAGTATGTAATCCCACCGCTAGATGTCACTAAATCCCACAGACTGGATTCCACTTCAGCAGAGAAAATGAATAGACTGGTAATTTCTGCAATAACCTGAGAAATGCCCAGTTATGTCTGTTGTTTTGTGCAATAGACTACATGAAACGAGAGGCAACCAGAAGTAGATTCCCTCATTAAATATCTTGAAGCTATAATTGTGTCTTCTCCATGCAGCAGATTCAGTCATTGTATATATATATACACACACATGTACACGTATTATGCACACAAACACACGCACACACATGTTTGTGAGTTTTGTGTGTGTATATATATATATATATATATATTATATATATGCTTACATGCAAACATAGGTATAGAGTGACAGTGTAGTTGTGTAAAGTCAGTAAAGGAATAAACGTGTGCAGTTAGTGCAAGGGTGAGTTCTGCCAGCAGAGGCTGGACCTCTATCTTACTACGGAGTTACTTAAACACAAATTAACAGCAGCAAAGTTTACTATATAACACACATTTTTCTCATATTTAATTGCATTGAAATAACTGAATAAAAATGGACAATCTTGCTCATTTTCAGCTGCTGGTTGTTTTTATTAAATGTATAGAAACTTCTGTGTGCGGTATCCGCGTACACCACTGCTTCTGTGAGCTTTCAGCGGATGTCGTGTTTGTGATGTATGAGCTTTCTTCTTTAGTGTCAGTGCTGAGAAGATACACGCCGACATTTCTTGGTCTTGTTACCATATCGTGGGATTGTGCTGCGGCATCTCTAAATCATGCAAACGACATCCATAGAGGATGAGCAGACGCTGTTTTCCTGTCCTCTCACTCTTCCTTCGCCATGTTTGTCACCTAGGATCCTTTTCCTGCACCTCTTGTCACCTGCTTCCTCTCGATCATGAAGAATCCTTCCTCCCCTGGGTCGAACATCCTCCTTGCTTCAATCACCTGCTTCTTCCTGTGGCTTCATGACTTACTCTGTTGCGTTCTTTTAGCGAGACACTGCATATGTAGATTTCTTTCTTTCTCCTCAGATCATTTTCCAGATTTGAAGACATTCCACTGCTCATCCATGCGGCTGATATGGAGTCAGGTTTTTAGCCTCCTGTGAGGTTCGTTAATGCAATGAGAGTCATTAGGGTCAAATCCTTACAGTTGATCTACCCAGAACTCTTGGGGGTCTTTAGGCTTGATGAGCATACAGGGGTCTTGATTACCTACTGCATCATCATTCTGTGGGTGGTTAGCGCCACAAAATGTTAACGGCAGTGAAACAGAGCAGAGCTGCGAAGACTACATCTAGACTCCACTTCCCCTTAGTAAAGGAGCCGTTTTAAAATGCTCTGAAAAAAGATGGTTACCAAACTCAGCTATCATAAAGTCATCAAAGAAACCTCGGGAGGCCGCTATGATATGCTGGAATACAGGAAGCATATTGGAAAAGAAGGACAGACCAAACGACATTGTTATCCCTTATGTGGCTTGAGTATCTGAGAAACTATGAAAGACAAAAAAATGTCTCACCCCAGGGATTTAACACCCAAAATTAACATGAACATATCGGTTTATCCAGCTGAACACAGCGAGGAACTCACGGATTTATTCCATTCAAGAACACTGGTTATTTTAAGTTAAGCCTCACCTCATACACCTCATAAACTTGAAATAGTTCCACTAGTGTTTGGTGTATTTGCATAATCTTGGTGTCTATGTACAGATAAGACATTACATTTTTTTAAGTGTCTTTAACATCGTACCTGTTAATATGTGTGAGTAATCTGTGATTAAATGCAAGATATATAAATATATATGTCATCTCATCTCATTGTGCCAATAAGAGGTTTTTGGCTGCAATGCCACCTATATCCACTGAGGGGAGCTCTATGCAGATACTTTAACCTTTGGCTGTGACCTTTTACCACTCTGTAGAGCACAGGCGTGAGAGAAACAGTATTTGAAGACACTGAACTCTTATGGGCGTGTGAGGGATCATTGGAAAATTTGCAATGTGCAGAACAACATGGAACAACCAATGGGGTCATTCGTAACAAGAGACGCTGAGGGGCGGGGCCAATGAATGAGACAAAAGCAATGGCATCTGGATCACACAAATAGTAAACATTTACAAAAGTGCTCACCAACAAAGCGAGAATAATTCATTGTTAAACACATTTAATGGCCTATAAAGTCTTCACAATAGAAGTCCCCCATACTGTTGTTATTTAAAAACGTTTTTTATAAAGTAGCATAATCAGTAAATGTTAGTTTCTCATCAGCAGGAAGGTAAAACAAAAAAATATAATAACTAGACATCACTCGGAGAGCAGGCACCTCACTGTCCGTAAAAGCCTCCCCTGTGAAACTCACTTTCCTTTTCTAAACCAATCTGTAATGGAGCTCAACTCCAAAAAAATGTCATGGTTCAAGTTTTCGTAAAACTTCCAACAGAAAAGATCTATTACATTCTGAGAGTCAGGGTTTTTATATGAGAGGAATAAATACTGTTTACTTTTGGGCAGAGCTACGGCGGTGAAACAAGAGGCATCAGAAAAGTAAGATATCTCCAACTGTTAGTATTCCTTTATCTTAAATTGACTATTTTCTAAACAATGGCAGAATGCTCTTCCATTGTCAGTTAGAACGTTGAAAAAGGAGAATTATTGACCCTGGGAACTGGGATTCAAATTTGGGGATACAGTGAGCATGACCAACTATACTGATCGTCTTCAAGCTTACTTTCCTGGAGACTTATGACTTTGTCCAAACAATTCTGTAGTGTGTTAATATCTAACATTAAACTGCAATGGTACACGATGATTAATATAACATGACTAGACATTTTATGTAAGCTTCGGGGTGTTGATGAAGACAGTGACATCAAAGGCTACTCTAGTTGTGATGTTTTTTTTTGTTTTTTCCACGCTAAAATGTTCACAAATTGCCACTTTGATGATCAGAGATGAATTCTTCAGCGTTAAGAGGAACTTTAACATGCAGTGATGCAATAAAACTTGGTTGTAGTGGTTGAATTTAAGGTCAGAATTGTCACAGTTTTTAACATCATCTAACCCTGACAGGCACATAAAAGTGTGATGAAATGTCTAGGAAGCATAACTACAGCCACGGCGTCCCCATCCCATACTTCTCTCTTGCTTTCTTTTGTAGTCTGAGATGTGTTTGTGCGTGTTCAATGGAGTAGATGGCATCATTTCAGTACGCTGACTTCAATGAGGAAGTCTCTCTGTCGTCCCCCTCCTTTCTCTTTTTCCCTCTCACACTCTATTTGAAGGTTAAATGAGGGCTTATCCCAGGATGACACCATTCACCATTCTCTTCTGCTGCTAGCCCACACACTGGATGCATGGGCTTTGGCTGCCTGTCAGCTCAGCACTAACAGTGAGTGGACTGCTACACATCCATTAAACATGCATGAATACGGACACACACATGCACCGGACTGGAAATAAATATGTGGGTGTAAGTTAGAAGCACTGAACTCTAGACGATAGAAAATATCCGATTTTACATAAAACATCCTCATTGGAGTTGGGAAAGACTTCGTGGGCAGAAAGTGGAAGAGAAACAGTGTTGATTAGATTAGAACACTTTCTGGTTGGATTCCTCCGTGCACCCGCCAAAAGGCAATTTGCATTTCATGTCTGTCCGTACCACCTGAGTTCAACAGGAGGAACCAAGAGTGATTCCTGGTGAAATAGAAGTTATACTTTATATAAATGGTCATGTTTGTGAAGGGAAGAGAAGAGATCAGGAGGTGATGGGTAGGTACGGTGTTCAGGACAGGAACGAGAGAGGGCAGGTCAGGGTAGATTTTACGAAAAGAATGGAAATGGCTGTGGTGAACACGTATTTCATGAAGAGCGAGGAGCATAGGGTGATATTTAAGAGCGGGGGTAGGGGCACAGAGGTATCCCAGCCACAAAGGGGTCGCAAAACAATGTACCTCTAGTGCCGGTCAAAAGCCCAGATAAATCGGGAGGGTTGCGTGAGGAAGGGCAGCCAGCGTAAAGCCTATGTCAAATCCATATGCGCAATACAAAACTGATTTACAAACCGGATTGGGTTAACAAATACCGTCACTGGTACAGTTAGCCAACAGGGTAACAACCTGTGGACGGAAACAGGTGATCCGCTTTGGCGACCCCGAAAGGGAGCAGCCGAAAGACAAAAAGAAGTAGACGTAGGGCACACATTTGGACTACATCTTATGCAGAAGGTGCAATATGAAAGAGATTTGAGATTGCAAGGTGGTGACAGAAGAAGAAGGATAGAGCCAGACAGCATAGAATGGTAGTATGTAGGATGATTCCAGTGGTACAAAAGAGGAAAAGAGGATAGGTAGAGCAGAAGAACAAATGGTGAGGAAGGTGCTGTATGAACTTCAAGTAGGAGGTGAGACGGGCTTTGGCTGGAGGTGAAGAACTGCTGGATGACTGGGATTCTATGGAAAAAGTGATAAGGGAGACAGATAGGAAGTATGATGTATGAGAGAAGTATGACAGCCGTGAGAATAGCAGCAGGAGCGACGGTGGTGGAGGTTGGACTGCATCAAGGATTGGCCCTGAGTCCATTCTTGTTTGCAATGGTGATGGAAAGGCTGAAGATAAGGAGGAGGTCAGGCAGGAGTCTCCATGGACTATGATGTTGGTGGATGACATTCTGATCTGTGAGAGCAGGAAACAGGCGGAGGAAAACCTGGAGAGGAGGTATGCGCTGGAGAAAAAAAGAATGAAGGTCAGTGGCAACAAGACAGAATACATGTCCGTGAATTGAACATGTGGATGAAGGACAAGAGGTGGAAAAGGTGCAGGAGTAGTTGGTGTCAACTGTTCAGAGTAACAGGGACTGTGGAAAAGAGGTGGAGAAGCGAGTACAGGCTGGCTGGAGTAAGTGGAGAAGAGTATCAGGAGTTTCTGACAGAAGAATAGCAGCAGGAGTGAAGGGAAAGGTTTACTAGATGGTAGCAGCTCAATGCACCTTAAAGATGTTCATCAAAGGCAAAGTGTAGAGGAGCCAAGGTGAGCTCCATTATAGATTTGTTTAGAAAAGCAAGATGTGCAACAGGGAGATGTGAGTGTGACCTCAAACTGCATTAAGAAGTGAGTTTCACAGAGGAAACATCAGAGGGAAACTGGAGCTGCCTTCGTGGAGGTTTGCTCTCTCTATGCTTTTTAGCACTGTTAAAGGGAGGGGGAGGGAGGAGAGAGATTGGAGGAGTGGGAGCCAAAGAAGAGTGACGGGGGAGAGGCGATGACAGTTGAACAGATGGGAGATGGATAAAAGAGCGAAAGAGGACAGAAACAATGTGTTTTTCATCTTTCCCAGTTTGAACAGCAGCTGTTTTCAGGACCATGGACAGAACCATCAAGCGTCCCACTGGGATCTCATAGCACACTACCTTACTTCATGGAATCCATCAACCCTCAGACTTTATCGACAGTTTTGACACCAGAGACAAACACAGAACATGGGAAGACACTGAACTGTCCTGTCATTTGATTTCATATATATATATATATATATATATATATATATATGTATATATATATATATATATCCCCCCATCCCTTCTCTTTTTCTTTCCCTTTCCTGGCACTGCGCCTTTTTCCTGTTTCCCTAAATAATAAACTCCATGATAAAAAAAAACATGCTGGATAACTACTGCAGCTAAATTTCTAAGTATTGGGTCAATACAGGATTATATATTTGTTGTTACACACATACACATAAAATCCTAAAGTGTGTTTGTGTGTGTGATAATTAGTGGTGTTGTTGCGTGCATGAATGGGAGTGAATTCCTTTTATGTGCGTGCGTGTGCGTGTGAGTGTTATGTAACATAGAAGCAAACAGCCGGAGAGAATCTCTTTAGTTCATTAATTATTTTATATCATGTACAAAGAGGGTATTTAGCTCTGACAGGCATCCTAAGTCCCACTGGACCCCTCAAAGTCACTATGACCCCCCCTCCCACACACACACACACAAACACATACATACACTCCCCCACTCTCCATCTCATTGTTCTTCAAGGAACAACAAAGACAATCCCTGGTCACTGACTCTTCTGAACTTCTCAGAATTCAATTATTTAAACGAGCTAATTAGAATGCACAGTCATCTGAAATATACTGGCTAACCCACATACACTCAAGTGTGTGTGTGCGTTGCATAATCATCTCCAGCTTCCTCTACCAGCTGCAAAAATGGGAGAGGTAAGGAAAACCATGTTACGTAACTCAAGTCTCAATCTGGGCCTCATACATTAAAGGGCCAGTTCACCCCGAAACAAGAGATACATGATTTTACTGGTTTGTTTGCTCGATTGTTTGTTAGCAGGAAAACAAATGGATGGATTTGGATTAAAGTTTACTAGAGGTAGGTTTTCTGATATGATGAGATGTTGAGATGAGAAGATTACATTTTGGTGACATTAAATCATGACCTCACAACGTGACGTCACAATAACGTTTATTTAACCACTGTGAGATAGCGTACTTTTTTCTTTTTTTTTTCTGTTACTAACTTCGTCAATAATTAACCGATATGCTTCAAATTTCATGGCCATTTGTAGCCTGGTACCCGACATCGACCCACTGGAAATGAATTGGATTCGCAACAGGAAGTTGACTTTATGATGAATTTTTTGAGCCTTTTTTTACTTTTAAATCACAATAGATCTATTTTAAATGTATTGATTTGAAGGTTTGAGCACATATAGTCCAATGATATTAAGTCTTATATTCGACAGGAATAATTAAACCGGTATAAAAAAAGAACTGAAAAAAGTATGAAGACCAAAATTGACAAATGGTCCATTTCCACCACATTTCGAAAACACACATCTACGGTATAATGATATCAACTTAAATCCAGAAAGAATTTTATCATTAAGATGTATTCAGTTATTAGGAATTATGCTAAATAAAGCACTCTATCTGCTTGTGATCACACTAATGTCTACCTTGGGTACTGACGTAACTTTGCGGAGGATTGGGAGTGTTTTCTAATATTCCTCTTAATACTTACTTAAATAATACGTAATTTGATTTTGTGTTAGCAGTTGAAGTAATTCTTTAAGTTCGTCAACAATTGTCTTTTTCCAGTACATGATTTGAGCCCTAAAAGTTGAAATTTTTTCCCCCGAAATTCCATTTTTTCCCCCACGGTTTTTACGCTTAAAAAAAAGATTAAATATAAAACAGTAAATAAATATTTCTTTGTTATCGGTGCACAAATCTGACATTCATTCAGGATCACACACTGTAAAAATAGTATTGCTGGTGATGAAAAAGAAAAAAAAACTTCCAGCGAGAACACGATTAAATTAAGTATTTTCAACTTAGTTTCTAGACTCAATAATATTCATTTTAATTGTGTGTTACCAACACCGATGGGACAGCCACCAGGGGCAGACTAGGTTTAATTTGGCTCAAGGACACTACGAGGTGGCATCTTCGTGTTGGATGACAGGAAGATGGCAGGAATTAAACCTAAGACCTTCCAATAATTGGATAACCTACGTCCTTCCTGAGCCCCAGCCGATCCGGTCAGTATGTCTTGGGTAGAAGACGAGGCTCACAAACAAGGATTACTTGTTGATAGGAAAGAGCTGTCCGGGAGACGGTGACGGATGGGATCGGACTGGACAGTGAATCCGAGCACTGACGTGACTCTTGATGGATCCTGATTTAACTCCTGCCGTCAAACATTTAATGTCCTCACCAGGAAGAAAAAAAAATGGTCTTATTTTAATTTCACCTTTTAATTTGTTATCTTTGACATTAACAAAATGACAAATTGTTTGCTCAACAATGTTAAAAAAAAAGTCTGAATTTCATGTAATTTAGTCAATTTTAATTAGATTAGCTCACCTTCACTATTTTCAATATAAAGTAAAATCTCCTAACAGCTTTTGTAAAGCAAGTTTTAGATAAAAACTATTTGACTATTAATGGACTTTTGATGTTTTAGAGTTACATAACTCTGTTTAGTCAGTCCTCACATACTTTAATATGCCCAAAAAATACTTTCTTAATCTACTACTAATTCAATAGGACATTATAATTATTATCCTTTCATTCATGGTGTCCCTCAGGGCTGTATCCTGGGCCCCTTAGTGAGGATTCATTTAAGGAAAGGGTCGGTATATATATTTCTGACTCAAGGGGGAGCTCCAGAGGTCTTTGGGCCTTAATTTCTCAAGTCCGGTCCGGTTAAGTCAAAATTTTATGCAAATGAATGGACTTGAAGAGATCTATCTTGTACATATGATATTTCACTCTAATGGTTCACATTTCACTCACTAGGGGGCAGATCTTTTTTTTTTATTACCATAAACACTGTTTTTTGGATCCAACCTCCTAACCATCTTGCTGAAAGTGATACAATATAGTCTACTCATTGTTTGTTCTCTTCAACCGTTTTAAACATTCAAGTTAATCTTGTGATTATTGCCTTATAAGGAAGAGCTCTTTTCCTACGGCTACTAAAACTATTTAATGGGTCATGCAAGGAAGAACTGGATTGATTCTGGGGAAGCTCAGCTGCACATTTTTTACTTTAGGAGGTGCTTTATCTCCAGTAGTTTTCGGGCCATAATTTCTCAACTGTTGGTCCGCTTTAGTCCAAATTAGGTGCATATGAGTCTACTTGAGGAGATCTATCTCGACTTTATCATATTTTACTGTAATGGTTCATATTTTCGGAGATTTTTCATGAAAAACACTGTTTCGGGATATAACTTATTAACCATTAGTCCTATTTAGTTCAAAAATTTTCTTTTACGCTTGCCATTTGACTTTTTTTTAGCCGTAATGTCTACAGACAATTTATACAGTGTAACTGACATTAATCAAGATATGAGGAACCTTGACAGTTAAAATGTGTTCCTGAAGAGCAAACATCAACCCCTTTCCTTATATAGAGGTGTGTATTGCAGTCTCTAAACACATTTTTAAAAAGATTCCCCCTCATTTCTTTCTACCATCTATTTCTCTAAGGGGTGGATATAGTTATACGTTTCTATTGGTCTGTGAAGGGAGAGGTATTCAGTCAAGGAGCCGCCCTATTTGCTCTGCTAGCAGAACTGATGAATTAATAATGAGTCCCGTAGATGTGTGTTTTGCTCGTGTAAGTACAGAAGTGTGAAACTCTATTGGTGTCACACAGGTACATCCTTTCCTTCTGCGCTCAGAGATCTAGTGAATTATTAAGCAATTCTGTGTGTTGAACATGCCATTTCATCACAGGAGCCAAACTGTCCCATGGGCTTCACTTTATACCCACAAATCTCTGAAATCCATCACAATTCTTCTTTCTTCTTCCAAGACGCAAAAAACAAATGCTTTACCTCAAAGGGGTTCATTAAACTTTGCTATTATTCCATTAAAAGTAAGAGGCATCGTTAACCAACACAACTATCAAGAAATTTTAACATCTGTCACCATGACTGAGTTTTAAGTGCTATAAACTGATTCAATCCTACTTTGTTTTTTAATAATCTGTTACTCAACTGATCTTCATTCACATTTTCATTCCTCTCTGGAGACTTAATCCTGCTTTCGTATGACTTAAAAAGAACCCAGGAGTCTAAGGGTACATGTATTTATTTATTTTTTATAAATCATGGTGAGTTCATCTTCAGTGCTTCTCGAGATCGAAATGAGCCGACTCGGATTTCTATTGTTGTCCTGAACAGCTTTATCAGTTTGTTACCTCAGCCAGGAAGGTTCTGTCTGTCTGTTTGATTATTTGTGAGTAAGAGTGCGGAAAATTTGATGTTCCTTTAGGGATGGACCTTGGGGCTCACTGGGCTGAATAGAGACGCTGAAGTGGAAGGTGTAGGAAAAGGCCGGCTACAGAGTACTTGACAGGAACTCAAGAGAGTTTGTTGGGGTTCCATATCGATCCTGAAGGACAGAAGAAGGAGTAAAGGTGCTCACCCGCTGGTGCATAAACTGTAAATTGAGGGTTTACTCTTCCATAGCACAAAGTTAACTCCGGGGTTCTTCTGAAACCTCCACAAACATAATAATCGGCTCATTACGTAAACAGATATTTGCACACCTCCATACACACACTCATAATATATCCACTGAAGAGCTAAATAAACACACTCAAACAACGACAACCCTCCTGTATCTATCTCCTCTTACATTTTGATCAATAATAGCGTCCATAATGCAGAAACTCAATACCCAGAGACATAATTTTGTCATAAAAATGTGTGACAGGGGTAGAATTGCAAAAACAAGGATCTAAATTAACCTGGCAGAGAGCAGGACAGGCATGCAGATATCTTTTTACTCTGATAGCCAACTCACGGAGAACAGACCTAGACGTCCCAAGAGCCGTCGGAGATTGATAAGTCTTATGTGTTACAAAGGGATATAATGACCGATTCGATGAATACTGAGTGGAGAACCAGGGCTTAAATACTCTGGAGACCAGGTGGAACTGATGAGATGATTGACTGCAGGTGATGGAGAGAGAAGGAGGCAAGAATGAGCCGGAGAGTGATCTGGCTTGAAGTGACCGGTTTGAGCTGAGAAACATGAAAAACGGCGTAAATCCTTATCAAACGGGATAGCTGTAGTTTGACAGTAGAGGGATTAATAATGTGTTCAATAGTAAATGGTCCTGGAGTCTGTTTTTATTGGTATATTTCTGGATGACAACTTAACTGTCTGACGTGGTTTGTGGGTAGGTGCAGCAGAGGGATGACGATCGGTGATGATGGACTCAGAGGTTCTTAATAAGGCTGCTTTAGACTCTCTTCAGACTTTGCCGCATTGGCACTGAGCATTGAACTGACAGAACTGAGATGTCCTCCTCCCGGGCCGGGAAAAAGGATGGTATGTAGCCCAGTGATGTCTGAGAAGGAGAGAGATCTATGGAAAAACCGGTTTAGGGAATTATGTCATATTTGATACATGGGAGTTGATAGCACTATGAAGAGGGGGCTAGTAGCACTGATACTCATGCTAATGCAAAATCCAGGTCATAGAAAGCTAGTCGGTAGATGGAATCTAGAGGATAGGCAAACGGTGGCTCAAAGGGCCCGGCAGAACTCCCTCTACACCTGAAATATAAACTGTTGAACCCTGTCAAGGACAATATCTAAGGGGATGCCATTGAGGCGAAACACAAGGTTCACAAGGTGGTCAGTACTCTCTTTGGTAGAGGGTAAGATTTTGGGAAGTGGAACAAAACGCACAGCCTTCAAAATTCGGTCAACGATTGAAAGAATGAATGTATAAACTTGAGATGGAAGTAGGCCCGTCAAAAAGTCTTGTCGACGATTTGTGACCGAGGTCTACCTGGAACTGGCTGTGGGCTAAGTATGCCGGCTGGAGCCTGGTGAGAGGATTTGCCCTTGGCAAACACTGAACAAGCAGAGACACACTCAAAGGCATCCACATCCATCCAGGGTCATCAAAAATTATGTTTCAGGAGTTCCAGGGTGCGAGACATCCCAGGGTGACAGGTAAAGCATAACGCGTGGGCCAACAGGATCTGGTACAAACAAAGGGTTAGAGGAGCCATTAACAGGATCTGGGTGAGACTACTGAGCCCTCCTGACCGTCCGCCCTGACAGTCCGCTCTGACCCTAGTATCCGAAGCATCAACCTCTACCACAAACTGTTGATTGGAGCCTGGCTTGACCTGTACAGGCACGGTGGTGAACAATTCCTTAAATTTCCAGAATGTGGAATCTGCCTTGGGAGTCCATTCGAACTGGATGGAAGAAGAGGGTTAACCTAGTCAGCTGCTACCGTGCTGAAGTCATGGATGAAAAGCCGGTAAAAGTTAGCGAACCACAAAAACCACTGAATCTGCTTGTTGTTGCCTGGTGTGCGCCACGGTACAACTGCCTGGATTTTCTCTTGGTTAGTCTTCAGCTTTCTGCTCTCTGAAAATGATGTCTGTTTTCCCAAAGCCTCTGTAAAATTTGGCAGACACGACTCACGTGTTCCTCTTGATTCTTGGAGAAAATCAAAATATAATCCAGTGAACAAATACAAAATGGTTGATTAAATCCCACGGATCAACGACCACGCTGAACAAACAGCAGGGGGCATTAGTCAAACTAAAGGCATTTTCCACTCGTCCCATTCTCTGATACTCACTAAGTGGTAGGCGGGTCCCAGAGGTCCGGTGGGCTAGCTACAGCTTGAAGGGTGGGAGCAGTGGAGGTGAGGAGAGGAGACTGCAGCGCATACTGAGAGGTTAACTGAGCCGATTGTGTTCAGAGAGGGTATGGAGTAATTGGGCGTGTTGCGCTTGCTGCAGGTGTGTGATTTATGTGTGTGAGCCTGCTGGGTCCATGCTGGTCGAATTGTTCCATTCCGTTTTTATCAATAATAGGACCCATTTAATCGGAATAATTGTATAAGAAAGGCATCCAGGGAAAAATGCCAAAATCAGGAATCTAAATCGGCTGGATGGAGAGCAGGACAGGCGGGAAGAAACCTTCTTTCTCTGATAGAGAACAGACAGGTGTCAAAGACGCGCCAGGAGCAGTCAGAAGATGGATGGACCTGAAGAACGGGAGAATTCCTTCAGCAGAGGGCAGACAAAAGGGTTCAAAAATTCACAAATAACTAGATCTCAGGGTAAGACATGCTTCTACAGAGTATAACAATTGATTTGACGCATACTGAAAGGAGAACCAGGTCTTCAATACTGTGGAGATCAGGTGGAGCCAGAAACAAATAAACACGAACACACGCACACACACACACACAGGATAGCAAATATTAACCACCTTCCACGAAATATAGATAAAGCAATAATTTTGGATATAAAAACCTCAACAGGCAAAACCGCCCAAATCCCACAAGAAAAAATGTAAACTTTCAGTTATTGTATGGCAACCTATATTCCTCAAATAAAGACCATGACCTATCAGAAGTACAGCCTTTCCTCAACAGCCTAAACCTACCTAAATGAAGTTTCCAACTGCTGTAATGCTGGAAATTTCCCCATTGTGGGACCTTAATAAAGGTAAATCTTATCTTATCTTACCCATCAAAATGCAGACTCCTTAGATCTGCTAATGACTGCAAGTGAACTCTACAAATCCATAATCCAAAGACTAAATAATAACTCCCCCTCCTGAATTTTACAAAACTTTGATCTATACTTAGAGAATAACATCCGAAATTAAAAAAATGCATCCCTCATCCAAAGCCTCTGTAACTCCCTATAGAATCACATCTAAGAGCTTCAGACTTCACCGGGGCACCGGGCCAGATTGCCCACTCTCTCCTTCATCATTTGACATCTTCATCGAGCCATTTGCTGCACCCATTCATCAAAACAGCACCATTAGAGAAATGCACACCACCAACCTCCAACATAAAATTAGCCTCTACGCCGACGACATTTTACTTTACCTACAAGACCCCTCACCCTCATTAGAGGAAGCCTTTAAATCGCATTAACACCTTCTCTTAAATCTCTAATTACACAATAAACTGTAACAAGTAAACAGAACTTCCACTCTCCAATGACGCCTGGGAGTCTGCATGATAAAACTCACACCTCCCACTTCTTACTGGTAACATCAGGCACTTAGGCGGGCTGTCAGAGTCCCTTCATCCTAACCACACTCCATTATTGAATACGATAGCGGAGGTAAAAGTAAATGATCCACTCTACAGAAAAGTACATCTCACGTTGGTTTGTACGCTTTTACCAGTTAGATTTTCTGGATAATCACTGCAATATATCACTTAATGGATCAAATTTATAAAAACCGACATAACTCACGGAGGGACCTGGAACAACACTACTGCAATAACAGTAGTGTGCTGCAACCCTCTGCATCACTCTCCCCCGCCTCACCTTCCCTCATCATGTTTGACAATTTCGTAATTGGTAAAAATGGTCAGATGACATTTCAAACACTGAAAAATACGATGATATCTTTCTGCAAATATAAAAGTATTCGTGCAGACAAAACTTTTTTTTTTTTTTAAAGGCCTGACAAATTAAACATTTTTTTGTTGTACTTGTATTGTAAAATATAAATAGTAATTAAACCACCGAAAAGTAACGCAATGATTCCAAAATGATTTCATGGATAATATTTTTATTTGATACCCACATAGACCTTATTGTGAGGAAGAAGTGGAGAGATTTTGGGAAAGTTCAGTTACATATTTCTGACACCAAAGGGAACTATATCTCCAAAATATTTAACCACTAGTCGGAGCTTTTTATGAGAAACACACTTTTTTGGACAAAACTTCTTTACCGATTGTCCGTTTTAGTCCAGATTTTGTGCGTATGAATCATCTGGAGAAGATCTTTATTATAGTTTACTCTATAAGTTAACATTTTACTCAATAGGGGGAGCTTTTTGATGAAATACTCTGTTCCCTGGACATAGCATAAAATATTTCATGGATCATTTTCAGATGTTATACCCACATACCCACAGACCTTAGTGCGAGGAAGAACAGGATTGGGGAGCTTTTTTTCCCTGAAAATTTAAGGGCCGTTATTTCTCAACCGTTTGTTCAATTTAGTCCAAGTTTGGTGTTGAGGAGATCTAGATTTTAAACATGAGTTATTAAATGTATACTACTTTACTCAATAGGGGGATTTATTTTTACATTTTTATTAAAACTACTGGTTTTTGGACAAATCTACACATGTAAGTTCAGTATAGTTCAATCGGCTTGTACAACACAGGGGATTGGGGACTGTTTGGGCATTTAACCATGCTGTCTGGGACGAAAGCATATTTCTTGTTAAATATTGATTTTAGAGTCTAAATCTCCCAGTTTACTGTAATTTATTGGTCCAAAATAATTTAATAGTCATAACTCAAAAACAAAGATTCATTTTTCCTGGTCATGTACCTTTGCTTTTAGATAGTGTATTTGATACATGATAAATACTAATGAGTAAAAGTCAATGCTTAATAAGCAGGGATATGGCAGTCATGAACGGTCATGGCAGTAGGCCGTCCACCCTGAGTCTTGGATCTGCTCGAGGTTTCTGCCCGTTAAAGGGAAGTTTTTTCTCGCCATTGTCGCCAAGTGCTTGGTCAAGGAGGAATTTGTTGGGTCCTGTAGATAATTATATAAAGACTTTGGTCTAGACCTGCTCTTTCTGGAAAGCACCTTGAGACAACTGTTGTTGTGAATTGGCGCTA
This sequence comes from Lophius piscatorius, assembly GCA_009660295.1. Classification (NCBI taxonomy): domain Eukaryota; kingdom Metazoa; phylum Chordata; class Actinopteri; order Lophiiformes; family Lophiidae; genus Lophius; species Lophius piscatorius. The sequence continues at coordinate 74 of VRLP01002605.1, read as the reverse complement.
TATAAATAAAGATTGATTGATTGATATGCAAAGTTAAAAACAGATAATATATCAATCACTCTTTATCAATATTT